>CAKNYM010048845.1:75226-120064 GCA_932195095.1 Andricus curvator
CTTTAACGCTATTTTACAACCGCGAGCCATTCTTGTGTTAGCTACATTGCATGGTCAAGTTCGTACGCTCTGAAATTATCGCTCGTATGTGAAAATTTTCATCTGCCAAATTCGAGTTCTGCAAAACGATACCCTACCCGAAAGTGCATTTTCACAGTACGATCGAGCTATCGAGCGATCAGCTGTCGTCTCAGTCATTTGGCTTCCTTCCGAGCTTCCTCCCCACGTCACGTCATTGTTACACTTTTCCACTCTCACTTTTTAATAGTTATCTTATCTTTTTGGAAAACCCAGAGACTTACCCAATGCCCTGCTACCGGTAAACCCTCCCGGGGTCCAGAAAATGTTGAAAGTTCCTTTTTACAAACCTTAATCCCGATTTATCAAATCTTAGTGACTTTAAAATCTTCTTGTTGATTACCAATGTTTGGTGTTAAAAAATTGCATTGAATGCAATTAGGGTTTTTTTGGAAGATTACGGGTGTAAAGTGGATCAATGATAAGTGAAGAATATGAAAACAAACATGATAAATTCATTCGAGATGATTCCTTAATAATTAGACAAATGCTGTATCTCAAAGATACTAGAGATAGAACAAAAATTCAAATAGTACCATATAAAAAAGACCAATTAACTGGTTATCCAATATTATCGAATTATCAAACCTATAAGTTTGGATTTATGCAGCTTTTAATGTATATTGAACACTCAAGTACAAAATAAACGAATTTGAAATTAAATATTTTGAAGGGTACACAATATTTAGAGCGATATTTTAATTGGATTGATTTTTTTCCGTGAACCAAGGGTCAATAATCATATTATTAGAGTCCTAAAAATGCTAAAACCATGCGTAGAACTATGCTTAACTAATTTTTTCCAAAAAATGGATTTATCAAGTTTTGTTCGCTTATTCCTCAAGTGTTAAATATAACTTTACCTCTCGGTAAATTTTAATTAGTGAAATTTAACTGATTGTCAGTTAAATAATTATAATAATTTCTGTAACTAGAATTCAGTTACTGACCATTAGTACAAATATAAAAATGAAATTACTAATTATTGCTACACTAATTAATTTAATGCGAGAAATATTTTATTTTTATTATTTATATTCTTTATGACAATTGTAAGTTCACAATTGTACGGATAGTGATACTAATAGTTTACTTGCAAACGCCTTATTTTTCTTGTAATTTAAGGCTGTGTCTACGTGTACCGAAAAAATCCGGCTATTTCTACAGAAATTTCGGTACAAATAGTCCCTTTTCCATGTCCTGTTATTTGTGTCGAAAAAATCAGGTTATTCGTACAGCAAATTCGGTACATGTAGTCACCGACTACATTTGAAATGAGCCCAAGAATAATAAAAAATCTTTATTAGTTTATATGTTATTTAAAATTTAAGTAAACATTGACGTTTGCACTATTTTGCAATATTTTCTCAAGAAATTGACAAAAAGAAAATGCACAGAGAATGTTGGGGTATTACTTTGATCTTGAAGTTGGATCAAATTGATTTGCAGCAGAGTGATGCTTATTGGATTAGAATGACCCAGATTTAGTATCAAAATTTTCTTGGCAATTACACGTAAACATTGAGATTGTCTTCGGTGAGATTTTTGAAAACAAAACAAAAAAACCAAACACGACTGTCGGTTGCTAGGTTCATGAAGTTGGGCTCGTACATTTTTTTAAATTTTAAATTGGATCATTTTAATCTAATAGTAAATGGAATATTGAATTGAGCTGCAGCACTTTTGATACCTTAGGATTTACTGTCATGGCAAAAACTACAGAATTTAAAAAATAGGAGTACTAACTTTAGTGGCACGTTTTTATGTTATTCATAAATTATTTTTGGAATTATTTGGTGGTTGTTTGGTGGTGGTTATAAATATTTGGTGGTCAAAATTGTAATTGCTACTGAATTTTCAAGAAAACGCCTGCACCCAACATTTAAAATTTTTGACACTTTCTTTCACCAATCTATTTATCAGTTCGAATTAACAGCTATTCATTTTATTGTATAATTAATTTGATAAATTGCAAGTAAAGACTGATATTAATTAGGAACAAAAGGTGTTTGGTGCATTGCCTCGTGAAAAACATGATAATTCAAAAATGATTTTTTTAAATTATGAAAATAATCTCTCGTCATCTGTATTAGTGAAAAGTAAGCCACAAATTCACTTTGTTGAAACTTTGTATACTAATAATTAGTTATTTTTCACTATTTCTTTTAGCAGTTTTCAACTACTCACGAAAGTTTCAGTCAAAACTGACTAACAAATAGTAGAAATTGTCAGTATAGTAAATTAGTGGCTCACTTTTCACTAATTCAAATTTAGAGAGATAATTAGTTATAATTCATAAAGTATTCTTAAAAATATAGGCACACTACAATTATTTATATTATTTATTTTATAAATGATTATACAGAATTGAATTTTAACGAAGTCGTCAAATAAGAAATATTTTCAGTTCATAAAAAGAAGTACTCTTTTGAATTAGAGTAAAACTGTATTCAAATGTTTTTGGTAAAATTGTTACTAATTCCTCTAACAAATTGTTTGAAAATTAGTTTTACAAAGAGCTAATGATTAGTAAAAATTCTTTAAAGCAATATCAGTAAGTGACTTGGCTTTCATTCTTTAGAGTAAATTTACAATAAAAAGAGGTTAGAGTAAAAAAAATGAATTTTAAGTTCAAATGGAATAATATAAGATTGAAACTTGATTTTGAAAATTAACATCTTTTGAAATTGAACAATCTGTTTCAAATTCTGAGTTCGTGAATATTTCAAAATTGTAAAATTATTTATTGGTACAAATTATTGATAGGATAGAAAATCAATAGGCAGTTTTTTGGTTTGAATCATTCCAGAATGAATTCACTTGAAATTAAAGGATTTTACATTGAAAACGTTCAAAATTGAATAATATGAAATCGAAATATATTGAAAATTGTTTGGTTTCAATTTTAAATATATCTTTCAAAATGGCACAGCTTAAAAATACAATTTTAAATTAAAACAACGAAACTTCTAGCTAGAATTTCAAATTTATACTGTTAAAAGTAGTATACACTATTACATGAAAAAATACATATTCATATAAATAATTTTAAATTCAAAGCTTTTACAATTGCAGTGTTGGATAAGTTATACCTTATTTTCAAAATGAGTTTTAATTTTTAATGTATGCAACTCGTTGCAGTTACGTTACTTTGTAGTACAAAATGTAACTCATTACAGTTACTGTTACTGAAAAAAGTAACTTCCAGGTTTATTATTTCAAATTTAACATTGATTTCACAGTTTACGTTAATATTATGAAGATTATGAAAGCCTAATAAAAATAAAATTTAGTGGCATTAATAGCAGATTTTGCCTTTTAATTTTTATATTTTTTGAAAACTTGGATACAAATTTATACCATACCTCCGTGTAAAAAGAAACATTTTCGAGACATTATTTTCAATCAAATAAATTTTAATTAATAATAAACACTCTATTGCTTTCTCTGCAGAAATATTGTTAGCTTATCAATATTTAGATAACTTAAAGAAAATATTAACTCAATGATAAAATAGAGCCGACCCTCAGAAAAGCCGAAGTTGACTACGGTGATTTTTTCTGAGTCACTCATTTTCATCATTTGTATCATTTCAACAATTAGTTTTTTATAAACCACGGGTCAAAATGAGAACACCAAGATAATTATGGATTGATACCCGTTGAGCACCGTTTGAAAATTTTCCTTAAATTCTTTAATGAGGCCCAATTCAATATTTCTTCGGGCTGCATACGAATTGAGTCCAGGCTACTCAGGTATAATTTTTGTAGTGTACGAATTGAGTCCCGGGAGGGATGAAGACGATTGTCATCTCCACTGCTTAATTCCCCTAAACGCGTTCTGTGCTACCCATCCCACCTGTAAACAGTTTCACTTCATAGCTTGTGAAAATTTAACGCTCGTCATGTCCTCTTTAAATACTGTAACTCGCATCAATTCTATAAGTACGTTTATGTTAAGTGAAAAAGGGAAACCTCTCTTCGTCATAAACGGATATAAGTTCAGGTTTCATAAATTATTGAGTGACGATATTCGACGTTGGTGTTGCACAAAGAATAATTGTAAACCATTTCTGAAACTGAATGAGCACGGAAATGTAACTTAAAACGATTTATGTCATAACCACGACCCTGAAAGCGAGAATGTACGACAACGGCAAACTTTGAGTAACGAACTAAAAACCACAAAAACAAAACCGAAGATTATAATGCACTGACAACCTATGACTTGGAACTAGTGCGAAACAACATACATCGAAATAGGTCGACCGTTTTTCCGAAATTGCCGAAGAAGGTTTGAATCCTATTTTAATAATCGGTCTCACAGAATTATTAATAGTAGTGGTGAGCTTTCTGACTGGTGGGAAGTCAAGAGTGGGGTTCCTCAGGGCTCTATTTTGGCACCCCTCCTCTTCAATTTGTTCACTTCTGACCTTGGAAGTGAACTTCAACATTGCAAATACCACAAATATGCTCACGATTTCAAAATCTATTTATCGGGACCACTATCTTCATTAAGTAGATTACTTGTTCTAGTCCAAGAGGATATCGATCGCGTTATCCTCTGGGCCTGGAAGAATGGACTTACTCTTAACCCGGGCAAAACTCAGGCAATTGTTGTTGGACCTACTTCATCTCCGTCGCTTGAAACACTGGCATCATTTCCATCCCTCCGTATCGAGAATCTTACTATCCATTTTGCGGAAAATGTTAAAGATCTGGGATATTTCCATAACCGTACCTTGTCCTAGAAGGAACAGGTACAGAGTATCTCAAGGAAAACATACAGCATTCTACAACAACTATATAGGAATAAGGACTCTTTACCCACCCCTACTCGGATACTTTTGGTTAAGAGTTTAATCTTGCCCCATTTTGACTATGGTTATTTAGTATATGATGATTTGACCGACGATTTAAATTTAAAGCTTGAGCGTGCCTTAAATGCCTGTGTCCGTTTCATCTACAATTTGCCTAAATATGAACACATAACTCCATACAGACTTAAGGCTGGTCTGCTTAATGTTGCCAAGAGAAGACAATTCTTTATGGGTAATTTGCTCTACAGTCTTTTTCAGAACAAAGCTCCTGAGTATCTATTCAACCTATTCCAATTTGTAGACAGAGACCTTCCAGCACATTCTAAGCTTCGTAAAAGACATAAAATCCTTAAGATTCCTTTTCACAGAACGTGTCAGCTTCAAAGATCATTTATAGTAAGGGGTGCCCGGTTATGGAATAAAGTATCATACGATATTAGAAATGCACCTTCCCTGTATCATTTTAAGAATCTCTTTTTCAAATATGTGTACAATACTCCTAACTCAACTCTTGAAATTACTCACTGGTAAACTCTCATATTTAGTTCTTGAACATTTCAACTTCGAATTTCCTTTTGTTTTCATTACTTTTTCAAAGTATTTCTTTTACACACAGTTTTTCCCTCTTTATTTCCTAATTTGATACGTATTCTGAGGTCGACTCTATTTATTTAAATTAGTTTATAAATTAGATTATAAGATTAATCAAGTATTCTGCCGATCAGTGCTTGCACAAATTTGTAATGACCCTGTATTATCCTGTTCCTTAGAGGGCTATTTAGCCCTAGGGACTTTTCTTGAATAAATGCAAGATACAAATACAAATTATTTGTAGGTTTTCCGAATCAGATACTCATTAAAAATTTAATTTTTGTCCGACCCCCCTTGAAAACGCGCCACTGCATGCACGTGAGGCAGGCGTAATGTGGCCGCTTTCAGCCCAGTGACGCTCGCACATGCGCACTCCGCCGCCGGGCCAACATGAAACTTTACGCCCGCTACAAAACACTTTACGCCCGCTATATAACACTTTACGTCCGCTACATAAAACTCTACGCCCACTACACATAATTATCTTTATCTTTAAAAAAATTCTATCGCTGGACACCACAGTCTTCCTTCTGCAAAGTGCGCTATTTCTTTCTTTCACTTATAATCTAAAATTGTCAAGTACACCAAACATCTTCTATCTGCCTAACATGCTTGTTTTCAAGAAGGGTAGGACAAAAAGTATGGTGTGTATCCAGGGCGTACGGCTATTCTGCCTCGTGCGACTGCCGACCTCGCTTCGCTCGGGCGGCAAGTTCACACTCGTCAAAATAGCTTTCTTTACGCCCTTGATACACAATATACTATTCTTTAGTGGTTGCTGAATTTTGACATGTTATATATATATATATATATATATATATAATAAAAATTTGTTAAAAAATGGTGCAAAAGTCAATGAATATTAAAAAATTTTGATTATGTGAGAGATATATAGCAGATGTCCTGCTGGCTGCAGTTGACTTGCGTCCTATGGTCAAAATCAACGGGGGGCCTAGCCATGTAGTAGTCCTCTCTCTCTTCCCCTACCAGTCGAGTGGGGGACCAGACTAGAGAGGAGTAGGGGTAGTTTAGAAAGGAGGCAATTATCTTAAAATTTGAAACCATCAATAAATATAATCATATAGTAACTTCTTCTTATAATCGAGTAGCCAGTGACACTTCTGTATGTGCTAAAAGTGCGACTTTGGCTTAAAAAGTCCGCTAAAGTCCCCTGATTATGATTGTTATGATTGTTATGCAACGACCTGTTTTCAAGTGAGAGCGTTATAAACAATTGAATTTGCACTAAAATAATTGACATATTTGCGGCTGCATATCTCGGCGACTATTGGACCGAAAATTTTCGAAAAAAATGTGATTCATTTTTCAGGGCACTTGTTCCGCGAGGAATAAAGAACGTTTTCCGACGGAGCTAAAACTTTTACTGTTAACAATATCTGATCGAAATTTAATATACATGTCGACTAAATTCCTACTTACAAATAAAGTGCAAAGTACGGGTGGCATTTTGTCTAAAATTCGCTGTGAATGTTAGAATTTTAACGTGAGTACAGGTGCTTGGGGGTTAGGTTTCTCAATTATTTGTTTAATTGACCTTTTCTCTTAAAAACTAGTGTAAGTTATATTTATCTAGGAGAAAATAGTATATTGTGTATCAAGGGCGTAAAGAAGGCTATTTTGACGAGTGTGAACTTGCCGCCCGAGCGAAGCGAGGTCGGCAGTCGCACGAGGCAAAATAGCCGTATGCCCTTGATACACACCATACTTTTTGTCCTACCCTTCTTGAAAACAAGCATGTTAAGCAGATAGAGGATGTTTGGTGTACTTGACAATTTTAGATTATAAGTGAAAGAAAGAAGTAGCGTACTTTGCAGAAGGAAGACTGTGGGGTCCAGCGGTACAATTTTTTAAAAGATAAAGATAATTATGTGTAGCGGGCGTAAAGTTTTATGTAGCGGACGTAAAGTGTTATCTAGCGGGCGTAAAGTGTTATTTAGCGGGCGTAAAGTTTCATGTTGGCCCGGCGGCGGAGTGCGCATGAGCGAACATCACTGGGCTGGAAGCGGCCACATTACGCCTGCCTCACGTGCATGCAATGGCGCGTTTTCAAGGGGGGTCGGACAAAAAATTATGTTTGATTATTTATAATTGAACATTACTGCCAAAATTGTTTTTAATTTGTGTAAAGTGCAAATATCTGACTTTTCTGATAAATCATCAATATGCGGTATATGAAATTTAATAACATAGTCTCTTAATGGCGATTTCGTATGCCTAGGTGTCAAATTTAATATACAAATGTATATAAAATGTATATTAAAATTGCAAACATTGTTAACAGTGTTTGTTAATATATAAGTGTTAAAACTGGTCCTTGTTCAAGAACTAAGTGTGCAATTTTTTGTACTTCTTAATAAAAGACTTTGTGTACATTGTACAAGGTCGATGCTATAACTTCTGTAAAAAATCTTGGGGAAATTATCTTGATTACAAATACTTTTGTTACTTTGCAAAAATTTCAATCGTTTTTTTTTGTTAAGAAGAATTCTTATAAACAAATACGGATATTTGATATAGTTTTCGTTTTTAAACGTGTTTTCAAAATTATAGATGTGAAATAAAAACTTTGTCTCTTATAGATTTTCTTTCAAGTCAAATCATTTGTTAACTATGGCCTTATAAACAATGAATTGCAAAATAATCTTTGGTCTGTCCAAGCTGCAGTTTTACAGTTAAGATTTTCGATTTTTTTTAGTTATTTATCTGATAGCTTCTTAAAATATTTATCTCTTCTAACACTTTGAAAACATCGTTCTTTTTTTAATAAAAATTGTTATCAACAAAATCCTAGATTTACCGAATCTGATCTCTTTATCCAGTTTAAATCAATACAGTTTAAAAGTGATTTATATAAATCCTAGAAACTGAAAAATTATATATTTTATTATATTGTTATATATTATTATTTTGCAGTTAATTGTTTATAAGGCCGTAATTAACAAATTGTTTGAAATAAAATAAAATCTATAAAAGACAACGTTTTTGTTTTATATCTAATTTTAAAAACACACCAGTATCAAAAGTATAAAGTACTATAGTCGAGAACGCTGCCAGCCCTAAGCCTGGAAAAAGTGCGAAAGGAAAATTAGGGAAATGAGAGGTGAAGGAAAATGAGTAAAGCGACGAGTGGAGAGGGAAAGAAGGAACAGAGGGTGAGGACGCAAGTCAACCAGGCCCCCCGTCGATTTCGACATAGGACGCAAGGTACCCATAACTACCTATATGAGTTTCATATATCAACGTCCTCATAATGCCCATTTCATACTTCAAGGTCCTCATGATGCCCACTTCATACATCAAGGGCCTCGTAATGCCCATTTAAAAATTATAAGAAATATTTACAATAACAATGATTTTTTTTCTTCAAAAATTCAAGCTAGTTGAGTATATTGCAACATGTATTTATTTTCTTGATAAAATATTATTTGTATAAAATCCTTCCTATTCTTACTTGCCTTTGATTTGAATTGAACAATTTTATTACTTATATTTATTTTGGACATAGATCGTAAGAGTAATTATTAATATTAATAAAATATAATAAGTTTATTCAGCAAAAAGAACGGAAACGGCAAATCCTCGCAAAATAAATTATATTCTGATCAGCCATAATTTTTCGAATATCTTTGGAATATTTTTCAAGTTCTTTTTTCAGATTCATGACTGATTTAATATGCAGATGTTCGCCATTTTTGCTTACTTACAGAGGAAGCTTTGAAATGGTAACAATTTCGAAAAAATTTAAATTCGTTTAATTGAACGTTCCTCAATTGAAAAATGTCTAATACGATATTCTGAACAATTGTCCGTATGTATATATGTATATATATATAGTTAAAAGTTTGTCATAAGGACAACCGCAGGATTTCGCCGGGAGCGGGTGCTAATCTGAAAAATTGCACCCGCTCCCAGCGAAATCGCGGTAAAATTTCAGCTGTAACCACGTCTCACGACCGTGAGATAGGTGGTTACAGTCTGCGACGAACTCAATACGATGGTCCGGCAAAAGTCTCGTGCACCCTGAGGACACGGAGCGACCCAAGGACGACCGCCTTCTGCATTTTCCCCGCAAGTGTCTCAGCATTTTTTTGACACGCAGGGATGCTTTTCAGGCTATTAACCAGTGAAACCTTGGCACTTCCAAGAGCGCCGATGATCAAGACGATTAGCTTAACAGAATATTCCGGGTATAACCGTCGCAACTCCCTTATAAGGTCTTTATACCTCTCTTTCTTTTCTTTCTCCTTGGCTGTGACGTTTTTGTCAGCTGGTGCCGAAAATTCGATAACGAACATGGTTCGTTTCTCGAAGTCAAGGAGAACTATGTCAGGCCTCGAGTGCGCAACAGAAACAATTGTCGAGAATATGAAGTTCCAGTATATGCGGAACTTCTCATTTTCGACAATTGACTCTATTTCTCTAGGAGCGTTTAGCGGAGAGGTATTTGGGCTAATGCCATAAGAGTGACAGAGATGGTAATAAAGCACTCTTAGTGCCGCATTGTGCCTTTGGATGTAGGTCGTTCCCGCATGAGGTGGACAACTAGATAGTATGTGTCCTAGATGCTCGGGGTGTGCATGACACGCTCTGCAACTATCATCGGGAATGTCTTGGCTCAAAATGTGGCGACGGTATGCTAGAGTGGAAATGACACCGTCTTGACATGCCAAAATGAAGCCCTCCGTGCCCGACTTCAATCCGGGTGATCTAAGGAAAGCAAACTTTAGCTCATACGACATCGACTGATCTTCCACATTTCTGTGGAAGATGCCGTGCATCCTCTTGTCGAGGAGCTGTTCGTGGAAGTTTTTCTCCTGTGCTTTCTTAATCCGGGCCTTCAGGAGTGAGTATTCAAGATGGATAAGATTTGATGTATTTTGCTCACCCCTAGTATTGAAGTCAAGGCCGAGTGTTTCAGCAGCCTCCTCCGCTGCTTTGTACAGAAACGCACCTTTTCCCACTTCTTCGTGTTTCCTGACCATTTTAAGAAGAGGGTCTTGTCCATTTGCAACTATATGTGCTGTACCCAGAATGAGTCTGTTGTGAAGAAATGCAAGATTCAGTATTCCGAGACCACCTAGGCGGCGTGAGATGTGAAGTCGCGGAACAGAAGACTTAAGGTGCATGCTCTTGTTCATGTGCAAAACCTTTCGCGTCCCAATATCAAGGGATCTGAGCTCGTCCTTCGTCCATGGAACCACTCCAAATGAATAGAGTACTACCGGGACGGCAAGCATGTTCGTTGCAGATACTTTGTTTCTCGCCGACAGTTCGGAAGACCAAATCTGCCGGATGAGACGTTTGTATCTGCATCGGAGAGTATCCTTTATAGATGTCGCGTCCTGAATGCGGCTCTGTGGCACGCCCAGGTATGTATAGGTCTCTCCAGCGCAAAGGTGTCGTATAGCGCTTCTGTCAACGAGCTCAGGATCTTGTGGGATGCCATTAAGTTTTCCTTTCTTCAAATTAACCTTGGCGCATTTCTCTAACCCGAATTCCATTCCAATCTCTTGAGTGTACTCTTTGACAATTTTCAGAGCTAGATGTAGTTTCTCTTGATTCCTAGCATAGATCTTAAGATCATCCATGTAAAATACATGAGTGACCTTATGCTTTCGGTTTCCAGGTTTTCCGCAGAGATACCCTTCGGAATGGCGAAGTGCGAGAGAAAGTGGCAATAATGTGAGGCAAAAGAGGAGAGGGCTCATGGTGTCGCCCTGAAATACACCTCTCTAAAAGGTGATACTGTTAGTGGTCACACGATGTTTTCCAGATGAGATAGTAAATCTGGTTTTCCAAAGCGGCATTAATGTCTCTATGCACCTCACGATGTGTGGATGAACCTTTAGGCTTTCCAACAGACAGATGATAAGTCTATGGGATGTTGAATCGAAAGCTTTCCGGTAATCAATCCAGGTCATCGATAGAAATCGCCGATAGTATGCTGCGTCTTTACAGACATATCTATCGATGAGCAAGTTCTCCCGACATCCCGCTACGCCTTTCTTTGAGCCACGTTGTTCATACATCTCTCGCCATACAGGTCCAATTGTCCGAACAATCCTATCATTTAGGATAGCTGTGAAGATCTTATACAGTGTGTTCAGACAAGTTATTGGCCTGTAATTCTTAGGGTCAGCTAAGTGGCCCGTCTTCGGCAGGAGCACTGTGCGCCCTTCCACCAACCACCCCGGAATAGGCTCTTCCGACTTTAGATATGAGGTAAAAATTCGGGCCAGATGCTGGTGGGTTGAAGGAAACTTCTTCCACCAGAAGGTCTTGATGCCATCTGGTCCCGGAGCGGAATAGTTCTTCATGCCTCTTAATACGTTTTTCACCTCCTCGGTAGTGATAGGTGGGCATTCCTCCTCAGCTGTGATGAGGGCATTGCACAGCTCCTTGAAGCTGTTTATTTTCTTTGAGCCTTCTTTAAGTGGATGTTGGACTTCGTAGACTTCTCTCCAAAATGCTTCGACCTCCTCTGGTTTGGGCGGATGGTCGACAGTAACTGGAGGGTCTTGGAAGAGTCGAGATGGGTCAGACGAAAACTGTTGATTTTCTCTGACCCACCTCTCTCTCCGCTCTAGACTTCTCCTAGCGTCGGATAGTACTCGTATTCTGTCAACAATATGCTGCCTGATGGTCATTAGCTTTGACTTGTTGATTGTGTGATGACGGATCCACAGTTCGCGCGCGAACTGTCGAACCTTGGCAGTGAAAGTCCTGCCAGATGTTATGTAGTCAATCACACACTGAATGCGGGACGCGTACTGTCTTGCCCAGCCTATCTTTGTGCTAAGTTGATGCATTCGTCTTTTGGTCTTATGATCAACCGTTGGTTTTGTTTTACGGTTTGCATCTGCCAAAGTTCTCGCTGCATTGCACACTACAATTGATAGTCCAGAGGTCGGATTCTTCGGAAAAATCTCCACAAAGCTCATCATCCAGTTCAGTCAGATCTTTGGGCTTGGGAGAAACCTGAATGTTGATGTTTCTCCGGGTCTTGAAGCATCGTTCTCCCTCTATTGGAAGCCTGTTCGAGGCTGGTCTCAGTGTCACCTCTCTTTCTCTGTTGCCGGCTTGTTCTGGCTGCGGTCGTGTAGGCGCTCCGCTTATATAACCCCTTTTCCGGAGGTCCTCGGCACGGTTTCGCAGACGTTTTTGCGAAAAATCCGAGAGCTCTGGGTGTTTCTCGCACCACAGAGCATGCAGTCGCGCCATGTAACCTTTTCGTTCAGGGGCCATACTGGTATCATAGCACTCCAGCAGGTCGACCCTGAGTCGATCCGTCCACTCAAAAGTAACGAGATTCCGCCGGTCAATCGCATTGACTCCGTCTTGATTGGCTCCCCCAACTCTAGGGTAGTCGGCATTGTTGTCCGACCCATTGTCGGGAGCCCTGCGCGTTCGATTGTTTTGAACCGCACTTCCTACAACTATGTTTGGTGTTGTCATTGTTATTCCCACGAGCAGCTAGGGAAAAGGGTTAGTCCATCCTTGTAGAGCCCCGCGTGCAAGGATAAGGCTAATACTCTGAAAGGTCGCCCGGTATCCCAGAGTCACCGTTTGAGACACCTCACCCAGGTGCCATTCAGCTTTCGGCACGGTTGTTACACCTCCGCTTAGGGGTTATTCCTTCGGGACCATCCCTGGACAATTGTCCGCGACTGCTTATTAATTATTGTAACCATATTCAGCATAAACCCTTGGTACAAGGACCCTCTATCCGCAACCCGAGGACGCGTCCGGTGGCTTTGTCATAGGCCCTTCGGTTCGAATCCCAAGGAATCAAAACTGAATACCGATATATATATATATATATATATATGTGTGTGTGTGTGTGTGTGTGTGTGTGGGTGGGTGGGTGGGTGGGTGGGTGGGTTTGTTGATGTTTGACCATGTCACGCTTTTTTGTGAACACGATAACTTGAGGACGGTTGCAGATAAATTTATAAAATTCGTATGGCTCATTTTCACTTCTGATATCTAAAAACTGATTGAAGGATTTATAAAAATAATGATCACCCATTTTCCAGCATTTTATAATATTTTGAAAATTAGTTTTTTTACAGTACAATTTCTCATTAACATAATTCAAAGTTGTTAAAAGCTTATAACAGATTTCTTGGTTCAAAATGAATCGATTGACATTGTATTGAAGAGAACGGAAATTATGGTGATTTATATAATTTGAAAAATCTGTTTCTTAAAGAAAATTTGTTTCATTAACATAATTCAAAGTTCATGTAAGAATGAAAAAGGGTCTATTATTCGGAACATTTTGAATGTAGTATTTAGATTTTTCTAAGTTGACTCTCTCTATGAGGCAGCAAATATATTTGCTAATGTTTCGTGATAAGAAAACAGATTGCTCATCAAATGAGCACCATGAAATTGTTAATATAGTAGTAGTATAGTATACCATAAAGCCATTTCCCTTTCAGGGTAGGCGTGACACTACCCGATTTGGGTAGTGTTTCTAGGTGGATAGTTTCTTGTAGTAAATAACTACAAGTGTGGGCTCACCACACCCATAATATGCCAACAGCACGCAGTATTCTCGAATTGTCACCCATCCAAGTACTAACCGCGCCCAACGCTGCTTAGCTTCAGTGATCTGACGAGAACTGGTTTTTTCAGCGTGGTATGGCCCTTGGCCATAATATAAACAAAAGAAAATATCTATATAGTTACAGAATAATTTCGCGCTCAACTTGAAATATTTGTAGGTATTCTGAATTATACAATCATAAAAAATCTAATTTTTTCAGTAGTATAAAGTTCCAACGTATATAGTTCACAAAGAAACATACGCATTTTCAGAATAATCTTTTCAGATACTTCTATATCTATATGCTTGTCCTCATAATGACCAATCTCTATGCACATACTTTTTAAGTTGTAAAATTTTGATGTCTTTTATATAGATATTATAAGAATTTGTGGAAAAATGGTGCAAAAGCCAATGAATATTACAAAATTTTGGTTATCTCGTGCAGAAATTGCCCAATTTGGTCCCGATTTCCGATGTGGCCCCGATCGGGTTTGCCACATTGTGGCTGTCGCATGGCTACTCTTGTGGTTCAGGTCGGAACCACATATCGACAAAATACCAGTTGTAAATTGCAGCGCCATCTGCTGCGCCGACCACCCGATATCCGAAGTTTTATTTTATATTTCCTACAATATGGCTCGGTTTTGAGTGTGATGTGATTTAAAAAATAATTAAAATATTCTTTATTTTGGCATAATGCCAAAAACAAAAAGTACCTCACGGGTACGGAAACATAGGTCAATTGCTGCCATTCCCTACTTGCGCAATGAAGATGAAGGTAAGTATACCATTAAACCATTTCCCTTTCAGGGTAGGCGTGACACTACCCGATTCGGGTAGTGTTTCTAGGTTTTTCTTGTAGTTATAAATAACTACAAGTGTGGGCTCACCACACCCACGATGTGCCAACAGCACTCATGTCAGTATTCTTGAATGGTCACCCATCCAAGTACTAACCGCGTCCAACGCTGCTTAACTTCAGTGATCTGACGAGAACTGGGTTTTTCAGCGTGGTATGGCCGTTGGCAAGTAGATTGATTATAATCGGTCGAGCAAACCTAACCTCAAAATAAGTAAAAAATAATGAGTTAAGAAAACTATATAAACATTAATTTAAACGTAGGAACGTTTGCAGATGTTATGTTTGTGATTTCACTTGACTTTATTGTTTTACGTAATTTTTCTCGATGATCGTCAGAATGTTTTAGGTTTATTAGATAGAAATGCTAAAAATAAAAAATAGGTAATCTACTCCAAGTATGTTTGAGAGTGTATAACTTACACAGAATATTCATCTGAATTTATTTTCAACGCCGTTTATGACAGGCAGCACAAAATTACAAAATTTATATTTACAATTTCCTTATCTTAGTCTTGAACCTCAACATTAAATTACCTCATTTTACTACATGAAAAGAATTTTCGTGATGTAAATATTCTTGATTTAACGTCTGGGAATAACGATTTAGAATTTTTTAAGGAAAAACCTTATTTTATCGACTTCTTCCAGACCATTTATTTTAAATGGTCTGGAAGAAGTCGATAAAATAAGGTTTTTCCTTAAAAAATTCTCATTTTACTAAATAAATATAAAAATTGAATATTTTTTCGATTTAAGACTCCTTTTTTAAGCGAAAGTGTGCAACTGTTTAACTTTATAATTTTTTCAAATTATGAGTTTGAGAAAAATTAAAATTTGGAATAAAAAATTATTTCATCAAATATTTTATTTTTTGTTTCGAATGTATTTATAAGGTAAATAGTAATAAATGATAAGGAAATAGTAAATAGATCAATTTATCTATACTAATAACAAGTAATTACAGATGCTGACGATGAACCACTAAACCTCCAACAAGGCGAAGAAAATCCTATTTTAAATTTTGATATCATACAAAATGAAGAAAACCCTACTGACGTAGGTGGGATTTCTAGTAACGTAGATTCAGGTACCAAACTTTGAATATTTTTGTAAAAACCTTATTTAAAGAAAAAAGAAAAATAATTACGTACGGTCACGTGTGTTATTAAGGGCCTTGGAATCAGGACCCAACCTCAAAATTGAATTGCCTTATTTTACTCCACAATAACCAAATTAAATATTGTTTAGATAGTTAGGACTTATTCCGGGTTTAAACCAAATCTGTATAATTTGCAAATTTTTCACTCTGAATACAGATTTGATTCGAAACAGGAATAGGCCCAAATTATCTAAAAAAATATTTGATTGGAGTATTTACGGAGTAAAATGAGGAAATTAAATTTCGAGGCTGGTTCCTGGTTCCAAAGCCTTTAAATTAATTAATTATATTTGATTTCGTATATAAAGTTGTACACGAGAGGTTGATCACTCATCTTTTAAGTGTACGTCAGATTTTAACGAATTCATAAAGGCATTGAGGTGACCGAAGGCCAGGGAAAACCTGGAAATCAGGGAAAAGTAAGGTATTTTGTTGGGCAGGAAAAGTCAGGTATTTTGAGAAAAAGCTTGCAAAAATCAGGGAATTTATATAAGGTGCACTTTCAATAACTGTCAAGAATAACTATTTTTAAATTGTTTTATTTAATTTCTAAAATATTTTACGTTAAAAATGTTACAAGATTAGAATTCTGGTCTGTACATATTAATGGTCAGGGTTCAGAAAAAAAGTTCGTATCTGAACTTGCATTTTTTATTCTCTTTGTTCCTTTAGAGTATAATTTTGTGCTCAGATCTAAAATTTATAAAAAAAATATTTTTCTGCGAAAACAAACAATTTTGCGATGAGCTAACTCTGAATATCATCAAATTTATTTCTTCTTTTACGTGGGTCCTCTTTAATCCTAAATAAACAAAAAAAATAAAAAATGTAAGTTGATGGGAAGAAAAATTTGTTTATGTGTGATTTTAAATACTCCTAAATTGTTTTAAATCCATGGAGTCTTGCAAAAGTAGAATTGGAGTAAAATAATCCAAAAAATACTTCTAAATTAGCCTGTTAGGTGGAACAACGATATTCTAAAATTTTCAGAAGTCACTTCTTTTTAATTTGTTCTTCATGAACTTATATGCAATTTAAATGAAAAAGAAGTGCTTTCTAAAAAGGCAAGAATACCTTAAATGCACCCAACCGCTAATTTTCACACCCGATTTCAAGAGTGGTTAGCCCCGAGGTTGTACGAAGTAAGTCTGTAGAAACAAAAGTTTTAATGGTGTTGCATTATCATAAATCTTTATTTTTAGATTCTGACGAGTCGAGCGGATCCACCGACTACGAAGATGGATTTGAAGATGGAATCGCAGAATTGGTTGACGATGAACCCAACGAAGTAAAAGAACTTCGAGTGTGGGCTGTTGAAAGAGGAATAGAACAAACAGACGTGAATTAATTTTTGAAAATATTGCGAAAGCGCCTTCTCCCTGAATTACCGAAGTCAGCCAAAACATTCTTAGGTACGAGTTCAGCAGTATAAAACATAATAGAAATGCCAGACGCAGATGGATCTGCGGGAGAGTACACTTATTTTGGCATAAAAAAGGCCTAGAAGAATGCATAGATATCAACGTGTACTCCAAGCCTACAATTTTTTGCAATTTAATGTAGATGGAATTGCTCTGACCAAATCAGGAAAAAAGGGATTTTGGGTAGCTTCAGCGAAGATCCATTACAAGCGTGATATTTATAAACCGTTTCCTGTTGCTATTTACTGCGGAAACTCGAAGCCTGCAAGCGTTGATGAGTACTTACGAGAGTTAATCAAAGAATTAAATGTTTTACAGGATACTGGCATTACTATTTCAAATCAGCGCTTTAACGTGTGTATTCATTCCTTTATTTGCGATATGCCTGCCAGAGCATTTTTGAAATGTACCAAATTTCATGGTGGTTATTACCCTTGCGAGAGGTGTGAAATACATGGCGTTCAGGCGAATGGTGTGACTGAATATTCGCTTATAAATTCTCCTGAGAGAACTGACGAATCATTTCGAAATCGAACACAGGCAGGTCATCATAAATGCGCATCTCCGTTATTGGGGATAAGACCACTTCTAAACATGATTTTTATTTTCGTGCTAGACTTCATGCATTTATTCTGTGAAGGAGTAATGAAACGACTTCTAAACCAGTGGTTTGTAATTGCAGGGCGTGCAAAAGTTGGACAGCGTTTGAGAAAGGAAGTTTCTAGAAGACTTCTCATGATTAGAAGAACTATTCCGTGTGAATTTCAACGAAAAATAAGGTCTTTAAAATCACTAAAAAAATGGAAAGCAACAGAATATCGCTTTATTCTTTTATATTGTGATCCAGTAGTTCTTCTTAATATTTTGACTATAGACCGTATGAAAATCTGTTTGCTTCTTCATGTAGCGTACAGAATACTATGCAATGACAATTTGATAAAAATCTACCAAGAACATGCCAAAATTTATTTGCAGAAGTTCTTTATGGGATTGAGGAAATTGTATTCAGAAATTCAAGTTATGAATATGCATGCTGTAATTCACGCTGCTGATGATGTATTATCAATGGGATGTAATTTTAGTAGAATTACTGCCTTTCCTTTTGAAAATTTTCTAGGGAAATCAACGAAGCTTATTCGCACACCGTTTTGACCGTTGGCTCAAATCTGTCGCAGACTACACGAAATACGTACCCTCGTGAAAAGAAAGACCAACTTAAGATCACAGTATAGGCAGGTATAGTCCTGTCCTGGCAGTTTGAACCCCCAATATCCCATCATTATTAGGCTCATCACGATTCAGGACCATAACCATAATCTTTACTGATTTATGGTACCTTCGTGACGTCACGTACTAAGATGGCCGCTGAGTACGAAAAGGTACTACAGGTCCCTGCAGTACTTGGTATAGGTACCTAGATTACCCAATTTTAGATTGATCAAATTTTATTTCAAAAATAATAAACATTTATTCGCTAAAACTTTTAGAATTAATCAAGAACATTAAAATGGATGTCGATGGACTAATATTTTTTTACGTGAAAAAAAAAATTATTAAACCGGTAAAACAGGAATAAATTTTGTTTATTATTATAAAAAAATAGTAGCCTACCAACGTCCGTTTTAATGTTTTTCGCCGTTTAGTAAAGTTTCTGCAAATTAATATTTATTATTTTTGATATGAAATTGGATACAAGGGCAAAAAAAAATCTACATCTACGGGAATAAATAAATCATTTTTTCAAGTTGGACATATACATATATTTCAATATAAATAACATAACATATGCACATCACATACATTCTAAAAGCTAAAAATTTCATGATAAATAATTTAATACGCTCGCAAGTTTGAGCGCGCCTAGGGCGCGCGACTGTTGGATCTCGCGCTTTGCGCTCGATCATATATTTATCTCGCGCTTCGCGCTCGATTATGTATTCACCTCGCGCTACGCGCTCGGCTCCTCTAGATTTTTGAACTTCGTGTTCGACTTCGATGAAAAGAAAAAGTTTGTTCGCAAATATTATAAAATTATCAAAACCTCTACATATTCAGTGATTGTTAAATTTTTTTTTATTTTAAACTGAAAAGGAACTTTATTTACTCAAGGTTCTATCGACCTTAAGGAACACATTCTCATCCAGACACTCGCGCTTCGCGCTCTATATTTGATTTGAAAATCATTTGAACCGTATGATAGAAACAAAAAAGTTTGAGCGCACTTACGGCGTGCGATTTGGTAAATGCACTGAGCGCGCACTTTGTGCTTCGTGTTATATGTTCTTCATATACAAATTACTAAATTTGTATTTGATTTCAAATGAAAAGTAATGATATAATTCAGGCGACAAATTTTATTAGTTAACATTTTATTTTAGCTTGTGCCGTTTATCAAAAAAGTTAATTTTTTCATTTTTAATATATTCTTACCACAAAAATTGATTACGGGTTTGTAAGTCTTTTTTGAATGCGCAATTTTTGTTCATTTATATGTTTTCGTATCTTGCATTGTTTTTTCAAAAATTTGATTTTTTTTACTGTCAATGTTATTTTCACGAATAAAACAAAAACCACGCATCCTATCGAAACATGAGTCATAATAAATTTGCACCTCTTCCTTGGATGAACAAATTTTGTTTCGGTTATTTTTTCGTAGCTGGTAATATTCGTCTGAAAATTTGATTTTTCTATTTTCAATGCTGTTTTTTACGAATAAAACAAAAACTACGCGTCATATCAAAAAGTGAATGATAAGGAATTTGTAGATCTTTTTTAGGTGCACAATTTTGGTGAGATGATCTTTTCTGGTATCTTGCATACTTTGACAGCAAAATGGCTTTTTTGATTTTTCATTAATTTTTTGTGCGATCAAAATTTGAATTTTTTATTTTTCAAAAAATTCGAAAAGTTATTATGAAAATATTATAGGGTGTTCAGAAATCAACGTTTTTCTCCTCTTGACTTTTTTTCATATCGTGCGTTTTTCGGCTTAAAATGTTCATTTTCGTTTGTTTTTTGGAATTTTGAAAATGCTATAACTCCAGTAATTTTTTTTTATCACGAAAAGTCATAAGAATATTTTGTTCGTCATTTTGCGTACTACTAATAACCGTACATAGAATTTTCAATTCTTCAAAAAAAGTGGTTTCAAAAATTTTCAAAATGTGCTCACTTTTTGGATTTTCATCCAAAATAGCTGGTTAACGAACTCGTTCTCTATTTTTTGGCCATAAAAAAGTGTGCCAAAGCTCAATCAAATCTGATCATTTTTTCGAAAGTTATCGTGGCTACAGACAGACAGACAGACTACAGACAGACAGACACCTTGGTAAAAATCGTTTTTTCTAGCTCAGGGGGTCTCAAAACGTGGAGATTTGATGAAAACCGACTATGTCAAATTTTACATAAAACCAATACCTTCTCATTAGAATGAGAATGTAACAATCAATGAAATTAAAAATATTTAAATCCGTGAATTTACGAATGATGCCGAAGCACGCGAATCGGGGTCTATCGGCTTGTGAAATTTTTCATCGGTCTCATAAATTTAATCACGGCAAATGGTCAATATATAGCCACCGCAGATTCGGGCAAATTTCGTGGAATAATTTTCCTTTTTTTACATTCTCATCAGAGAAGGTATTAGATTTATTTGAAATTTGACCCCCTCGATTTTTGTCAAATGTCCAAGTTTTGAGACATTCTGAACCCAAAAAACAGGTTTTCGCGAATTTGTCTGTCTCTGTCTGTATGGATGTGTGTATGTAGATTTTTATATTGTTAGTATGATAACTTTCGAAAAAATTGACAGATTGGATTGGGCTCTATTATACTGTTCAAGCGTCCTAAAATGAATGTCAAGTTCGTTAGCCAGCCATTTTGGTTAAAAATTCAAAAAAGAGCGCTTTTTCAAAATTTTTGCGAACCCTTTTTTTCAAATTTAAAAATTCTATGTACGGACGTTCGTAGTTCTGAAAAAGACAAAAAATTTATACAAATGGCTTTTTTTGATAAAACAAGGCACGATATGAAAAAAAGTCAAGAAAATAAAAATACTCATTTCTGAACACCCTACAATATTGTTATAAGATTTTTTTTTAATTTTCTTGAAAAATCGAAAATTCAAATTTTTATCGCACAAAAAAAAATAATGAAAAATGAAAAATTTCATTTTGCGGTCAAAATATACAAGATACGAAAAAAGATAAATAGACAAAAATTGTGCACTCAAAAAAGATTCACAAATTTGTTATTAATCACTTTTTGATGGGACGCGTAATTTTTTTTATTTGTAAAAAGCTGATTTAAGAATAAAATTAATTAAATTTTTGGACAAACGACACAAGCCACGAAAAAAATTATACACACAAGTTGTTTACTCCGAAAAGAGCTACACATTTTTTATTAATCATTTTTTGATACGATGCGTAATTTTTGCTTAATCGTGAAAAATAACATTAACAATAGAAAAAAAAGAATTTTGGGAAAAAGACGCAAGGTACGAAAAAAGATGAATAGACAAAAGCTGTTCAACCGAAAAAGATCTACAAATATGTTATAAACTTTTGTTATAAAAATACATTTAAAATAAAACAATTAACTTTTTGGAAAAACGATACACGCTATAATGACATTTTATCTAACAAAATTTTTCGCCTAAATTACAGTGACAAATTTTCTAAGAACCACTTTACGCTAGGATGCATATTTTTGGTTCAAATCTTAAAAAATAACATTGAACATAAACAAATTAAATTTCAAGAAAAACGACACAAGGTGCAATATAATGCACAATAACAAAATTGTTTTCTTTTATAAGATGCACACTTTTTTCAATTATAAAAAGAAGACAAGGAAAATACGTCTGTTTTTAATATCAATGCATATTATAAATTGTATTAATATACATCTATTGAAATGATATAAAATTTTCGCGGTAGCTGAGGATAAGCCGAAGGAACTTTAAAAAAAGAGAATTCACAATCACCAAAAAGTTGATAAAATTTTTCAGAGAATTGCGAAGCCTGATTTTTGTATGCAGTTTTTTAAATTTGTTGTAAATAAACAAATATGTATGATGAAAAAAATTGCTTTTTTATATTTTACGTTCCCGGCGCTCGGCGAGAGGAAAATTGTTAAAATCGCCTATTTTTTGCAAGAGTAACATTATTTAAACATGTATCATGATGCAATTAACAAAAAATATTTTTCTACACAAATTTTTTGTTAAACGTGTGTTCTCTATAATTTTCAATAACGTTACGTTTCTTCAAGTTATTTTGCAAGAAATTTGGATGAAAGCGATACGGTAAAGGTACCTATCATGAAACATGTCCCAATGTCCCATGTCCAATGAAAATGTCCCATTTTCTAAAGTTTTAAAAATTAAAAATTAATTTTAATTATCTAACCTCCACACTCGGGAAAATTGACTGCCATCTATCCGAGTCAGAAGGCTTGATACCTATAATTTGTTTTATCTCGCGTATTCAAAAATTTCGATTATTTCACATGTGTAATAGATTGAATGACAGCTTAAGGTTTATAGATTTGAGATTACTGCACTATTTCTCTATTTGGATACAACTTTATTTATTAATTAGTTGTTTCATAATACGTACACCTTTTTTAACGTGGTCCTCATTTATGGAACGGAGAAACATGGGTGTTTCATGTCGAAGGACACGTTTTCAACGTTCGCTCCTATTTATGGAACAGAAGCACGTTTGCAATCAAATGTTAATATTATATAATAGTTCAACTTTAAGTGAAACAAATTAATTTTCAACAAAATAGTTGAATTTTTAACGAAAGTGATAAATTTTCAAATGAAATTATGTATCTCCAATTGGAGTGGTTGACTTTTCAACCAAAAAGATGAATATTTAACCATGCAGATTAATTTTCTGCAAAAAAATACGAATTTTCAACAAAATGTATGAATTTGCAACCAAGTTGTTGAATTTGCAACTAAAAATAATCAATTTTTAACCAATAGTTAAGTTAAAAAAAAAATAGATGAATTTTCAACAAAACGTGGACTAGTTAAATGGTAAGTTAAACAAATTGATTTTCAAGCAAAAAAGTCACTTTTAAACCAATGTGATGAATTTTAAACTAAAATGATGAATCTTCAAATGGAATGGTTGAATTTTATACCAAAAAGGTACACAAATTTCCCACCGAATAGTTCAATTTTAGTAAAAAAGATCAATTATCAAGCAAATAGTTACATTTTCATCCAAAAAAGATAAATTTTTAACCAAACAAAATATTTAACTTTCTGTTTAAAAAAAAAACTAATTTCTAACGAAAGAAAGCGAATTTTCAACAAGATAGTTAAATTTTAAACTGGAGAAGTTAAATTTTCAGTTAGAAAAATTGATTTTCAACAAGGTAGTTAAATTTTCAATCAGAGATGAGTTTTCAATTGAAATGATGAATCCTCAACGAAAAAAAAAAAACTTTTTAACAAAAGAGTTACACTTTTAACCAAGGAGTTTAATATTTAACTAAAAAAGATGAATTCTCAAAATTGAAATTTAAACCAAAAAAGATTTTAATTTTAAATAAAAAACAGTTAAATTCAACCAAAAAAATTAAATTTTCAAGAATATTTGAGTTTTCAATTAAAAAATAATTTTCAGTCAACAGAGAAAACGAATTTTAAACAAACTGTTGAATTTTCGAGGGAAAATATGAATTTTCAACCAAGAAGATTAACTTTCCACCAAAAAGGACAAATATTCAACAAAACACATGAAGTTATTATTAAGTACAATGAATGAAAAAAAAAGCAAACGAAAAGGTTACTTAGCCTAATATTTTATTTACACTTCACTTTGACCGAGTTTCTTAAGTTTTGACGCCATCCCTCATGGTGCTTTTTTCATCCGTCTAAATAAAAATTCTTTCCTTGTAACAAGCATTTTTGAGCAAAAACAAAATTTAATCCACTTCGTTCAAGAAAACCACCATTTATAGGTTAGGTTCGTCAGCTTTAACGAAAACTTTTATTCGATTTATTTATCTCTATTAACGATTTAAATAACAGTTCATTGTACTATTTTGTTTCGATTTAACATAGAAAATAGGGACAATAGGGGACATGCATTATGAAACACCGGTACAAGAGTCCAAAAGTTGTTTCATAATAGGTACATATAGGTCGTTCGAATAGAAAAGATGTGTTGAGTCGATACGAATCGATTTACCTATAATATTAATATATTTTATCAACGCGTAGGGAAGTTATGGTAATTTATATATATATATATATATATATATATATATATATATATATATACATACATACATATATATGTATTTTGAAAATCGGTTTTTTATAGTAAAACTTTTTTCATTAACATAATTCAAAGTTGATGCAAGAACAGAAAAGATTTTTTGATCATAAATTTTCAAATAGAATAATTCTGACAATTTTTGTAAAAAAATCATGAAGCTGGGAAAGGGATAGGGTGCGACAGAACTTTTCCCTTCCATTTTCCAGCTCAAAAAATTATTATTTCGAATACAAAATTTGATTTGTCTGATTTGTCTTTGTATTGAAAAAATTGTTTGTATTATTTTGCAATTTTGTATTTTTTGTAAATTTGTATTTTTAAATTGATCAAAATCAAGACTTTGGGTTTTCTATTGTTGAAAAAATAACTAATGCTTCTTCTATGAGGAAGCAAATACATTTGCTAACGGGAAGCAAATTTCGATGTTTTTCTTAAATTTTAGGTAATATCCTAATTTTAAAGCTATTTTTTCACATACGAGTATATGTTTCATATATTTACAAAAATAATATGTTTACCACAAAGATTATTGAAATTTTCTCAACTTTTTTATTACAACTTTAAGTTCTTGCGCTGTGTAAAAGTTATATATTGTTTATATGTAGTATAACAAAAAAGTTTGGGTGCGACCAACACAAATAAATATTCTTATGTCATTATGTATCTCTACTATTTTTCCCTCTTCCTAATAAAAGTCTGTATGACCCCCTATCGTTGAACTTCTAACCCTCCTAATCCGTCCCTTGAAGAGTCTTGGCGCAACTAACCCATGGCTCACGACTTACCTGAGGGGGATTGGCGCAACCAACCTCCTCCGAACTAATTATCAGGTAGCGTCTGACAGTTTCGCACCATAAGTCAATAGTGACGCTGCCCAACTTTTATTCTCATCTGTGCACGGAGTGGTATGCAGATTATTTTCTACTCTTAGATGAACTAAAAGGTAAGTTAATCAAAAGTATTCAAATAAAAACCTTATCTCAATCAACAACTTTCTCGCTGAAAGTCGCCCGTTTTACACGGATTACACCAGTGTTCACAGATTGTGGGAGCTGGCGGCCCCCACCACGACTCCCGTGTGGGGGAAACACACGTAAACGCCGCGTGTCGGTGTGTCCCCACTCCGTCACTTGATTCCACGCTCCGCAGCAACGATAATTTGTCGGTTCGGATAATTTCACTGTCTTCTTCGTGCTCTTTCGTTTGATTTCGGTGGCGGCTTCGGGTCAGCCACGAAGATGGGTTCGGCGTTGAAGCCGAGGATTGCCATTTCTTATAAACACTTCATAAAACCTTTATTATTATTTTATTATTATACCATTAAGCCATTTCCCTTTCGGGGTAGGCGTGACTTGCTCGGGTATATGGGTGTATTGGTATAGAGTATATAGGTACAAGTTAGATAGGTATATAGGTGTAAAGTAGATAGGTATATAGGTGTTAGGTATATATGTTTTAGATTGATCTGGAATTCTCGTGTCATTTATTCAAATGACACGTTTATTCCGCAACACTGCTCCGACCCAGGTTGCTGATCAATCTCTCTAGCGATCACCCCAACTGAAGAGCCTCACAAAATTGTTATGTATGGTTCCCCACTTGGGCCCATTAGAATCCAAGGTCTTTGTTTCAGGTTTCATTCATTCTATTGTCACTCTGTTTACAAACTATTTGTCGCCACACTTTTCTGTCCTGGCATACTACTCTAGCTTCCTTCACGTCCATACATTTTTTCATGCAAGCTCTTGTGTTTCTATGGCTTCTTACGTCTCTTCGGATCAATGTCTCATTTACCGATTCTAACCATTCTTTCGGCGGTCTACCTCTCGGCATTCTGCCATTTACTTTACCTTTGTACACTTGTTTGGTCAGTCGCTCATCTTTCATTCTTTCAACACTGAGCGAAGAATTCCCGTGTAGTTCGGGTTTACACCCCAATAGTTCGGGTGGTTTCTCTTTTTTTTCACACGAAGGTTTGGTGCGCTTGCACTACTGAGACGTGCGATCACCCGAACCATTCGGGTGCTCAACCGAAACAGCAGCAACCGAAATGGTGGGGGGCCCGCCCCAATACTTGGGGAGCTTGCACGAATGATTCAGGAGATTCGAGTCGTCAACCGCGTTGGATGTTGCGCGTTCGACGTTTGCGCATGTTCGCTAATGGCCGCAGCTGATGAACATCAGGTTCTTCGAGAATGTCACTCTTTCTAGGTTATGTCGAATTTATTGTTCATCACTCATATTTATACTAACGGAGCATTCTATGATTAGGTAAATCACATAATCGAAAACTCGATAATGTAAATGTAGTGCTTTAGGACAGGGTTGAACTGTAATCATCAACGTGTAAGATTTTTAATTGATTCCAGTTGTCTAACGACCTTAATCATTCGTGCCACTACCCGAATCATTCGTGCAGGCTCCCCAAATATTGGGGCGGGCCCCCCACCACTTCGTTTGCTGCTGTTTCGGTTGAGCACCCGAATGGTTCGGGTGATCGCACGTCTCAGTAGTGCAAGCGCACCAAACCTTCGTGTGAAACAAAAAAAAAGAGAAACCACCCGAACTATTGGGGTGTAAACCCGAACTACACGGGAATTCTTCGCTCAGTGAAGATGACCGAACCATCTTAACTGATTTCTTTCCCATGTGTCAACTATTGTCTCTTTTGCACCACATTCTTTAAGGATTGTCTCGTTTCGGACTTTATCCATCAGTGTTTTCCCGCATATTATGCGCAGAGGTCTCATGCCGATCGCGTTAATTTTACTTTTGTCCTTTTCTTGACATGTCCATGTTTCGCTACCGTATAGTACAGTCGGTACGAATATAGAATTATGTATGGCCATTTTAGCTTTTTTTGATATGTTTTTATTTGTTAGGATGGACCCTGCTCTACCGATAACCTGCTTACCCTTATTTATGTGCCTATCTAACTCCCCATCTATTTTTCCGTCGCTAGTGAATAGACTACCTAGGTATACGTACTTGTCAACTTGTTCTAATCTCTCATCATTTAGGACAATGTTGCACATTGTTTTCTCACTCGTTCCCTCAAACACCATGATTTTTGTTTTATTTACGTTAATTTTGAGTCCCATGTCCTTCATGCTTGTATGAAGTTTATTCAACATTCTTTGCAAGTCCTCGACTGATTCTGCCATAACAATCTTGTCATCTGCGAAAGCTAACCCACGTACCTTAACTGTTTGGAGATCTACACCATCTTCGTCGAAGAGTGGAGTTCTTAGACACTTATCCATGAATATGATAAATAGCCACGAGGACATAACGCATCCTTGTTTTACGCCTTGCGTAATATCGAACCAGTCACTCAGTTTCCCGTTTACCCTTGCGCTCGCTTTACTACCTGTATATATTGTTTTTATTGCTTGCAGGAGCCCTCCATTTACTCCGTACTCTTTAAGAACTTCCCAAAGTTTACTTCTATTTACCGTGTCAAATGCTTTTTCTAGGTCAATAAATGCACAGAAAACTTTCTTTCCTACTCTCAAGCTTTAATGACGTGTATATCTATACTTAATAAATAAATAAATAATGATTTACAGGAGAGAAAGCCTTACACTATACATATAGCCTGTTACAGAAATGGGTCTATTGTTTTATTATCGTTATTGTTTAAAATAATTTATAAATTATTATAAAATAATCATATAAAAATAAGTATATAAAAATTTATAAATAATTTTTTATTTATAAATAAAAAATTATATATAAATTATAATATAAGAAGATTCTTCACGAAATTTAAATTTTTCACTCATGAGAGTGTAAAATGGCAATTTTATTATTTGTAATGATATTTTTCTTTTTTAATTCTGAAATTTCATTATTTTGTAGCTAATATATAATTCAATAATTATTTTAAATAGAAAATGTGTATTAAAGTATTACAGAAAAGTTAATAAAGGAATAAGTAATATTAAAAAATATTGAAAAGATGAGTGTCAGAACTAATGAAAATATAAATATATATATTTATATTTTCATTAGTTCCAAATTATTATTTAGAATTTTTTTAATTCAATACAAAAAACTGTAAACTTAAAAATGTTCCTTAAAAACGAATGCACCTCTTCATAATTTAAAGCTAAATTAATTGTTCATTTTAAAAGGAAAGTAGTCTACAAAGCAAAAATTGTATTTTATTATTTTATAAGTTTCTTGATAACAAGTATCCTGGATATTTTTTGGTGAACCTTTTCAGTTTTTATTTAAATATAAATATTTATATAAATATCTGTATCTATAAATCTATATCCTTTTAAAACGAAAAATTTATTTAGCTCTAAAAATTATGAAGAGGTGCATTCATTTTGAAGAAAACATTTTTAGGTTTAAAGTTTTTTGTATTGAACTAAAAAAATTCTAAATAATAATTTATTAAAATTATTGGCATGCATTTAAAACTTAAAATTAATTAATTATTTTTCATTACTTTAGACATTATTGCCTACAAATGTAGGTTTAGGGAGTAATTTAAATTAAAATAATTTTAAAGTTGTAAATGTAAGAAAGTAATTTCAGCAATTTATTATTATTTATCATTTTTTTTATACCCAATGCTAAATATTTTAAACTAAAAAATAATTAAAAAAAAAAATTAGCTTAAAATTAGCTTATAGTTTCCGAAAAAAACGAAACGAAATAATATTTAAAATAAAAGATATCCGACATGATACACTTTTTAATGCTTTTCAGTTTTAGCATACATTCTATTATCTTATTTTGCAACTTAAATGTAGCTACCGAAACCGGAAAATGACATTGAATTTAGTGGACAAAAGATTATTTCTATGAAAAAAGTCTTAAATCTTAAACGTTTAAAAATAGGCATAATTTTTTTTATTTTCTTTTTTATATTTAAAAAAAATTTAATTTATTTCCTTCATTTAAAATAACGAAAATATTTTTAATTGCCGAAAACAATCACGAAAAATAAGAATCCCAAATTCCAAAATATCCTACATTTAAATTGATCGAATTACATAATTTCTGAGTTATTAAATTGAAGCAAATTCTAAGATTCAAATAAGGACCACACAAATCCACAGAGACCTTTTTTTACATACTGTGACGTGGTATTCTATACCACGCACAAATGGTATATCTAATCACACCCAATAAATTCAAATTTAACCTAAAAGTCATAAATAAAGCATACCTGGTCGAGCACAGAATCCATCTAGGAATTTTAATAGTCGAAGAGCTTCGAGAGGGATGGCCTGTTGCCAATTAACGAACCCTTCGATGCCTAGGATTTTTAAATTCCCGCCGCTCCAAACTGTCACCAGACTGGGGGGAATACTTTTATTGTTCGAATATAAGACATCTACTAACGCCTTCGAACTGGTACTTTTTGTTTATTAGACACTCAGGGCCGGGGGCCCGGCCACTACACTGAACCATCCACACGATCAATTCACGAATTCACGACCGGGTAGTCGTGAATCGACATCACACATTTTACACTTCAGAAACACAACACTCTCGTTCTCTCTTGCTCACATCCACTGGGAAGAAGGAGGATACACTAATAAAAGGTGGTGACGCAGGAGCGGTGCCACCAACTCGTGTTGTTTTGGAACTGTCAAAACACTAGCAGCCGAGCATAAGTGGGCGCGCACGGTGCAGAAGGGGTGCGCCTGACAAGTGTTTGCGTCGCGCCGCGGCGCAGGTTAACAGCGTGACTCGCCACAGACTATGGACTAGGCTAGTAAAAGCACTAGATAAAATGGCGAGTCACCATGGGACGTTATTGTGAACGCGCCTTCACACAGTCTTTCGATAAGTATAGTTGTGCGTCTGGGTGTACAACCCATGGCCTACGCGCCAAAAATCGTTCTCCGCGTCGTAGCAATCATTCTGTGTTCGGCCATTGGCACACTTGCCACTAAATTGTGAATACTCTAGGAAATTCGACAATTTCACGACGCTGAGGCAATCTGAGGCCAAAACTGTAGTAACCTGTTGGACGTAAGGCATATTAGTGCGCCAGGGAAGTCTGTTTGGGCGTGACTCAATTGATTGTTTGGACTAACTAGGAGGTAATCGTCTCGAGGTATGTCTTTCTGTTTCGCCATCGTGAAATAACGAGTGCAGTGTTGACGGGATTCAGTGTGGTGGGGACGTTGAGGATTAAAATGGCTGTAATTAATCTGGGCTACTAATTTCGGAGTGGCGGGTATATTCGTTTTAAACTTCAGGGTCTGTCTCGTTTGGGAGTATAATTTTAACATGTACGATTCTCCAAAATGGCGGCGACCTTAGCTGACCTTTCATGTCAGAACTGGACCGCCATAATGGAAAATCGTTGCGACGGGAATCAACCACGCGGTACAGGTGATATCGTTTAGTAATGGACTTGATTTAAAAATAGATATCATGGGATTTAAAATGTCGTGTCATTGCTAATTGGTAATTGTATTAAATTCTAGTAAAACCATTCCTTCAGCGATAAGAGTAGGGTGATGTTTAATTAAAAATGTCGGATTTCAATTAGTGCTTGAAATGTCGTAGTCGTAAGGTTTGATTCACTACTCATAGCACTACCAATTGGTGGGAATATGTAGGTCAGCCACATAATTGAAATAGTGTGTATAAGTATTAATTTCAATTTTGGGCGGGATTGTTCATTCTATTTTCACATCGATCATTCAAAATGGCGGTAACCCCACATGACCTGTCATGTCATTAGTGTACCACCATCATGGAGGGTCGTTGAATTTCAGTAGGTATCATTTTCTTTTCACAGTGATCATCCAACATGGCGGCAACCCCACATGACCTATCATGTCATTAGTGGACCACCATATTGGAGGGTCGTGGAATTCCGGTTGGTACTTTGTTCTTTCACCTCGATCATCCAAAATGGCGGTAACCCCACCTGATCTTTCATGTCATTAGTGGGCCACCATATTGGAGGGTCGTGGATCCTAGGTTAGTATAATTAATGTAAACATACTTATTTTCTTACGGGATCTATTTTGATTGATGTGAGGCATCCATGGCCGTAATAAACGGATTTTATGATTGTTACCCGTAAACCCTGGTAAACTAGTATTTACACCTAACTCACTATCCTCGCTCAGGTCTTTCCTAACCCCGCCCCTCGCTGTGTTGAGCTAGCGGGAAGGGTGTGAAAATTAAATGGAAATATTACATTAATAAAATAATTTCGTTAGGACCATTTTGGTCGTTTTCGGGTCTTGATAAGACAAACGATCTGGCGCCCTTCAGGCAATAATACAATCAATATCAATTGGGTGATTGGCCAATAAACCAAGAAGTCATTAGTCTTTAGAGTTGATTGACCAATAAACCTAATGATAAACCTAATAATAATTAAATGAATAAAAACCAAGGTTATAATACATACAATTCTTTCGCATATATTAAAAGTAAATTCCATTGAACGTAAGGGGTCATATCATCTCACATGCGGCAAGTCTCTCTGCGGCATGTCACAACTGCGGCATCTCTGTCTAGCGGCTTCTTTCCCGCGCGGTATTTTTCAGAGTAAAATTGACATTTTTGCGGCATCTCTCACCGCACCCCTGTGACTGGTCAAAGAAATAATGTTGGTCAAACCCCTACCCCTTTTCCAACGTCTCGTGGGGGCGGGAAGGCACCCCTGTGACTAGCCACAGAAATAATATTGGTCCCCTTTCCACTGGTGAGAGATGCCGCGAGGTAGAGATGCCGCAGGTGTGACTTGCCGCAGAGAGACTTGCCGCACGTGAGATGATATGGACCCGAACGTAAAACAAAGTAAAATTGGAAGTAATTTTTTTTCTGTTTACTGATAATAAAAAATTAAAAAATTTTATTTATAAAATAATAAAATACAGTTTTTGCTTTGTAGACAATATTCCTTTTGAAATAAAATAATTATTTAGCTCTAAAAATTGGGAAGACGTGCATTCATTTTTTAAAACAGTTTTGAAGACTAAAGTATTTGGTAACGGGATAAAAAATTTATAAATAATAAATAATTTACTAAGGTTATTTTTTTACATTTCAGCTTTTAAATTAATTTCAAGTAATTCTCCTATTTAATATTGAAATTAATTTCAGGTAATTCTCCTATTTAATATTGAAATTAATATACCCTGCCTCTGTCCATCACATAAATTTTAAAATAGAAATCATGTACCCTGTTTCTTCGTTTTCCTATAGACAACATTGAAATTAAGCATTTTTACCTGTACACAGTTTAATCAAACCTCATTTGTGATCTATTTCAGATCATTCCTATGAAAGTACATAAAAATTGTGATATTTATAAGAATTAATTACATTCGATTTATTATTTCTTTATTTATATACCGTGCCAATCTTATTCTCAATCACAGACTGAAGTATAATAAACATTAAACGAAGTTATAATTTCCAAGCATAAGAAGAAGATAAAGTAGATAAAAGTAGATTTTACAATGAAATAAAAAAATTCCCGGTCCTAAATAAAATTCTCGGGTTTATCACGGTTTGTCCTAGTTAAAAAAAATCCCGGGTTTTCCCCAGTCTGATCGACACTGATATTATTTATTCCTATATTGATTTTTCTGTAATACTTTAATACCCATTTTCTATTAAAAATAATTATTGACTTATATATTAGCTACAAAATAATGAAGTTTCAGAATTAAAAAAGAAAAATATCATTACAAATAATAAAATTGCCATTCTACACTCTCATGAGTGAAAAATTTAAATTTCGTGAAGAATCTTTTTATATTATAATTTATAAATAATTTTTTATTTATAAATAAAAAATTATTTATAATTTTTTATATAATTATTTTATAATAATTTATAAATTATTTTAAACAGTAACGATAATAAAACAATAGACCCATTTCTGTAACAGGCTATATGTATAGTGTAAGGCTTTCTGTCCTGTAAATCATTATTTATTTATTTATTAAGTATAGATATATAAGTCATTAAAGGTTTTATGAAGTGTTTATAGGAAATAACAAAGCTGTGATTTTCATAATTTCATATACATTCTATTTTCCTTGATAAAATATTACAAATATTGAATATTTAATTCAATGAAAATTTAAGAAAGTATTATAATGCAAAAAAGTTTAAAATCTTTTTAAAAAAAGTCTTAAAACTTTTAAAAATGGTTTAAAATATGAATATCGACTATTATAGTTTCATAGTTTTCATGCTTCTTCAAGAAAATATCATTAAAAGAAATGATGATTATTTTACTGAATTAAAAATATATATAAATTATTATCAGTCTAAATTCACAATATTTAAAATCAATTAAAAAATGAAATACAAAATTTGAAAATTGAAAACCACTTGAGGCTTGAGAATGATATACATTATCAGTCTAACCTCAATTTTTCTTATAAAATATATTCCTTATATTACAAATTTGAAAACCTGTAGTAACTTATACTATATTCCCTATAGATCCTATACTAGAAAATATTCTATAATAATACCTAAAAAACATAATCATCATCTTTTAAATTTTTTTTAGCTTTTTTGAGGTTGTAAAACTTTGTTTGTAAACAAAAGTCGACTCTGACCTCCAAATCTACCAATTCTCCAAATCTGAAAAAGCTGAAAAATCTTGAAAATAGCCCAGTCGCCGGGAATGAGAAATTACAAGTTAAGAATCGTGCATCCTCGGCAATCCTCGGCTTCAACGCCGAACCCATCTTCGTGGCTGACCCGAAGCCTCCACCGAAATCAAACGAAAGAGCACGAAGGAGACAGTGAAATCATCCGAACCGACAAATTTTCGTTGCCGCGGAGCGTGGAATCAAGTGACGGAGTGGGGACACACCCAACGCGGCGTTTACGTGCGTTGCCCCCACACGGGAGTCGTGGTGGGGGCCGGCAGCTCCCACAATCTGTGAACACTGGATTACACACACAGCGCTGACCCTTTTTTTTTGTAGTTTTTTTGGTAGAATCTGACGTCAGAGCAATTTGGCCACAAGGGGGGTCCCAAGCTTGCCAGAGTCATGGCAGTTTACCCTCACTCCTTTCTGACACTTTTCCCGGTCTCATGAATTTTCGGAAAATTTGAGTACGATCTTCAAATGAACGATCGTTGAATGAAGGAGAGGCTTAATTTTCTCTTACTCTATCTTATTGTGCCCTTCTCTCTCTCCAACTAATGGAGTTTTTATTAAAATTTAAAACTCATGCAAACACCTGACTTGCTGAAAAATTTGTTAGAAAAGTAGTTGAACACTTATTTTCTGTATCTATTTCTTAGATTAGATTTTTGTTTTTTTATCAGGGTATCTTGTAGTAATAAAATAATTATAAAATTTTAGTGAATTCTTTTTTATTGAAAATAAATAAAATCACGAGAATGATTCAATGATATTCAATAAAATCAGAGTGGCCGCTGGACCGGGAAACCGGGAATTTTTTAAGACCGGGAAATGACAGTGAATTTATTTCTTGACCGGCAATTTCACAAATCTTTAGAAGAAAAATCAGTCCAAGTTTGATTTCAATCGTTTTTTAAATGACTAAATGAATTGTTATCTTTTTCATTTATGACATCATTCAGTTTTCACTTGATAAGAAGCATTTTATTTGATTAACCGTAAATATAAATACTTTAATTATTTTTAAAATCAAATTGCACTTCAAGTATTAATTTAATCCGTTCAAAATTTAAGTATTTGCAGATCTTAACGTTAAAAAGTAAACTGTTTCAATTCAAAAGCGTTCGTCGTTAAAATAATATAAATGTCAAATTGAAATTTTATGAACTATTTTCATTTTAAAAATAACTTCAAAGTAATAGATTCATAATTAAAGGCTTTTATTAAATTTAAAATATTGTTGCAGTCTAAAGTCTAAACTATTCCATTGTTAAGGGCATGCTCTTCGGTGATCACGTGCCCAAACCAGTCCTCGGTTATGAAATTTTTTTTTGGTGTTCCACATGTCCAAACGCAATGATATATCGCTCTCAAAATTTGGAATATAGGAAATGGGACAATAAATTGCGTTTGTATACTTAGTTTGAGTAATAATTTTGAAAAAAATTATTAATGTAAAAAATAAATCTGTAATATTATTTTCATTTTTTTTGGTGCTCACTACGTCCACAGGGATTGAGATATCGTGTTTATAATTTGAGCGATTAAATAAAAAGCACTAAAGAACGTTTGTGTACATCAATATGTTTATAATTTCAAAGAAATTTTATTTATAAATTAATAAAATAGGGTATTACCACTCGAGTCGAGCACTTTGCAGGTAATGTTTTGTTTGATGCATTTCAGATTTTTTGATTCGCGTATGTTGATAACTGACACAAATTTTGGACTAAATCGTCTAAACATTTTAAAAAATCAATATAAATAATAACATTTGCACATTTGTTGCAAATCAAAAAATAAGGATCTGCACACACGTAACCTGTCATTATTTTTGGAGCATTTTTAGCAATTTCTAGCGGAGAAAAAAAGAAGCTTTCAACGTCGGTAAAGTAGAGATCACATGACCAAGCTCGGTTCTGAAATTTTACACATTATTTTTTACATGGATAATTTTTTTCAAAACTATTACTGAAACTAAATATAAAAACGCAATTTATTGTCTCATTTCCTATATTCCAAAATTTGAGAGCGATATATCATTGCGTTTGGACATGGTGAACACCAAAAAAAATTTCATAACCATGGACTGGCTTGGTCATGTGATCTCTACTTTACCGACGTTGAAAGCTTCTTTTTTTCTCCTCCAGAAATTGCTAAAAATGCTCCAAAAATAATGACAGGTTACGTGTATGCAGATACTTATTTTTTGATTTGCAACAAATGTGCAAATGTTATTATTTATATGGATTTTTTAAAATGTTTAGACGATTTAGTCCAAAATTTGTGTCAGTTATCAACATACGCGAATCAAAAAATCTGAAATGCATCAAACAAAACATTACCTGCAAAGTGCTCGACCCGAGTGGTAATATCCTATTTTATTAATTTATAAATAAAATTTCTTTGAAATTATAAACATATTGATGTATACAAACGTTCTTTAGTGCTTTTTATTTAATGGCTCAAATTATAAACACGATATCTCAATCCCTGTGGACGTAGTGAGCACCCAAAAAAAAAATGAAAATAATATTACACATTTATTTTTTACATGAATAATTTTTTTCAAAATAAGAACTCAAACTAAATATACAAACGCAATTTATTGTCCCATTTCCTATATTCCAAATTTTGAGAGCGATATATCATTGCGTTGGACATGGTGAACACCAAAAGAAAATTTCATAACCGAGGACTGGTTTGGTCACGTGATCACCGAAGAGCATGCCCTTAACCCATTATATTTGAAATTTTTTAATTAAAAAAAAATAATTATTTGATATTCAGTGATATTAAAATGTCCATTCAATACCAGTAATTTTAAACCAAGCATTCAAATTAAATAATTTGAAGAGATATTTAGAACTTTTGAAAAGATTAAAAACTAATTTAAACTTTAAAATGATTTTAGACAATAACGAAGATTGTGTACCGACAATACCCGGCTATTCAAACCAAAAATTCGGTCCAAATAACCACGGCCTAATTTGAAACTAAATTGAGATTTTTGCAGATTTCGAACAAAAAATTTAGAAGTTTTTTAAAAATGGTGAAAGGCTTGAAAAAAGTACAAACATTTTAAGATTCTTAGGAATATTGAAAATGATTTTTTAGTATAAAAAATGTTTTTAAGAGAATATTTAAACAGATTTAAAAAGATTTCCCAATTTGTCAAAAAAGAATCTGGAAGATTTTAAGGAAATTTTTTTCTAATTTGTAGGATTTTAATCATTTTAGAAGATATTTATAAGTTCTGAAAAAATGCTATAAAAAAATGTTAATTTGAAAAACTTTAAAACAACAGGTAGATTTTTCAAAATTTCCAAAGAAAATTTGTAAGCTTTTTAACATTTTTGAACTATTACAAATAAAAATAACGTAACCTCTAATTTAAGAAGTGCTCAGTTAAAAAAAATTAATCGTTTTTCACCAGAAATGTTCCAATTGTTCAATTCATGAAAGTTGGAAATTAAATATGTTTCAAGCTTCAATTTAAAAAGTTTAAAATGCAAAAGAGTTGAATTTGTATTGATCGAAAATAATTTGTTTGAGCAGGGACAAAACCGAGAATTCCCCAGAATAATTCTTGACTGAGGGCGCAGTCCCATGGTAGTAGGTTTTTCGACCAGTCAGATGATTGCAGGGAATTTGCTGAAAATTGTTCTGAAAGAGACAAGTTCAAGCCGTACAGGGACTAGGGAATAGTTTAGCGCTGCGCTCGTGATGTTTTCAAATATTTGAAAAGATATAAGTGAAAATGGAAATTGGTGGTCAAAATATTTTTCAAAATGAGTAATAACGACGGGAATGATTGCAGGGAATTTCCTGAAAATGGTTCCGAAAGAGACTGTTACATTATCGTCTATTTAACCGGGGATCGATTCTGTGTTTATTCACTTTCTCAATTCAATTATAATTGCAGTTGGCCGATTATCGTTAATGACCTTTAATTTACTAAAAATTATAGAATTTTTAGTGATAGTTCTGTTGCAATTTTGAACTTATCTCAATGATATTTATTTTCATTGAGAGATTCATTCAAAATGCTTTCACTTTTTCCTGTCCAGTAAATTGCAACCAACTATAAAAGTTGACTCCAATACTGGTAGGACGTTAAAATTAGCCCTAAACATTTTATAACCAAATTTAAAATAAAATAAAAAAACAGATTGCGGATTCACTCAAGGGAGAGATGATTGCGTAATTCTTATGATTTTAAGGTATTTTAATAGATCTTTCTTATAAGATCTATTTGAGATCAATACACATAATTTATAACTATTTTTGTGTTTTCATCGCACAACAAGGTCCTTATTATCAAATAAGGTGCAGGGTCATTACGAGAAATCACAATCACGAATTTATTCAAACTTTTGCAACTGAATTTCATTTTAGATTCTCCTCCATTATGCTCATCTTGTTTTTTTTTTACAAAAGCCCCAAGCTCCACTCGCACAACGAGGTCCTAATGTTTTAGATTAGGTTCAGGGTCGTTACGAGAATAGCTATTCTAAAATTTTTTGATTTGATCTTACTCGCACAACGAGGTCCTTATTTTTTAATAAGGTGCAGGGTCGTTACGAGAGATTATCATTCTTATTTAGATTTAAGCTTACTCGCACAACGAGGTCCTGATGTTTAAATCAGGTTCAGGGTCGTTACGAGAAACCACAACATTTTATTTTCTATAAAAATAAAGAGAAATTCCCAACAAACTTTTGATTTAAAATTCAATATGTAAGCATGCACAACAAGGTCCTTATAATAAATAAGGTGCAGAGTCGTTACAAACATTACACACAATTATTTTAATTCTCCACAAACTCACATTTATTATTCTAATTCAAAAAGAATGAATTAGAATAATTTATAAAACCCAAGAAGAAGAATCTCAGATAGCTTTCCTTCAACGATGCTTATTTTATTCAAATCTCTGTCTCCAATGACAGGTAGATCAATTAAGACCAAGTGAAGCTCCTTCCTCGTAGAGGGTCGAGTAAGAAGTCCATTGGTACCGATACCGTGATCGATATTTATAAGGTGCATTGGTCCCACGCTACCCCTACTAATCAGCTGATAGCGCGCGCAATCGATCGTATGATCTGATGATTTCTTGAATCCTCCCCTCGTTACACCTGCTTGTTCACTTATGAGTCAGAGGCGTACCAATACAAATATTCGCCCGGAACTTTATACTTTCATTATAATTATGAACATAGAACGGACCGTCTCAAGACAAGTTCAAGCCGTGCAGGGACTAGGGAATCGTTTAGCGCCTGCGCTCGTGATGTTTTCAAATATTTGAAAAGTGATAAGTGAAAATGGAAATTGTTGGTCAAAATATTTTTCAAAATGAGTAATAACGACGGGAATCAGTCTGGGGTAAGTACTGATATAATAAAGTAGAATATTACTATGTTGTTGTAGATAATTTGTGCAAAGAAACTAAATGTGAGGTGTTATAAACATATTTTGAAGCTGTAATGGGTAAGCTAACCAACAAACAAAAACTTGTAGTTTTTGCAAAAGTATACAAAAATAAAAGATTTTCGTGAACGATTCCAAAGTTTGTGTCCTAAATTTATTGACGCAATGTTTTCCAAAAAAATGGTGAAGAAGTTTTGTATTTTAATTATGAAGTTTTTTTTGTTACATAATTTCAGAAATAAGAACTTCGCTAAGGACGAGGAGGAGAACCATGTTTATCTCGTTCAGAAGTACTAATAGTGTTCATTAGGATGCACCTAGTACGGTGTGGTTAGCTTATGAGTTGTTTATGATGACCAAATTAACGCATGAGAAGAAAGTTGTTGAAATATTATTTGTACATTATTGGTTCGCATCTTAAGTAGATAGTTATTTTAATTTTTGTCAAATTTCACTACTGTTTTAACTGGATTAAAATGTTTTTTCACACATTTTTGTAGACAGTCATTACTTTGGATGCGAGCATTTTTGTGACAAATAGTTGATTAATTTCTTTCTGCAGTTTTCACCTTTCGTTTATAATTCAAAAGATTAACTTTCTTTTTATTTCATTGACCTTCTTCCCCGGAGATTTACTGATATAGTTGATTAATATTTCATCTGTATTAAAATTCAAGTACTGAATAGTAATTATTATTTTTAACCCCCCCCCCCCATGGAAAAGGGACTAAATGGAAAAATTTTAGTATGGAATGTTATTCAGAAAAAAAGCCCATGATTAATTTTGAAATTATATGAAATTTACATAATTCAACAGCAAAAATTTCTTTGAATTTTTAAATTAATTCGGCAGATATAATCTGTTTAGACTGCGTCTAGTCGTCCTGAAAAATTGGGATAGTTGGAAAAGGGGATGGACTAGTCGTTCCGAAAATTCGGGATGGCTAGCCACGTTTGTAAAAAATATTTTACTACTTATCCCGAATTTCGGGATGACGAGAGACTTCGATTTTCCTAATATTGTCGATTATGAATAAAAATTACAAAAACATATTTTTTTTCTTCTGGGAAATACGTATTAAACTTCATAGGGCTTGCGAAATCTCTAAGTATAATTTTTGTTTAAAAACGCATTTAGGGGGTTTGAAAAAATTTGAGGACGATATGGATGCAAATTCGAGAAAAAAAAATTTCCAATGCATTCTGATACCACTGTAGTCTACAATGAGGGCTTTATGATCCGCTCACGAATTTCTGCCTATTCAGGTAGTTATTCTGGATTATGACAAAGCTATACTTATAATTGAATCTTTGGTGTGATAAAATCTTGTTTTATGGCGTTGACCTTTGAGTTTACTTAATTTTAAATGTGTAAATCAACAGTTCACTGCCCTCATTTTCGCAGGTAACATGAAGAATAGACTCACCAGTTTATTATGGTGTTTATACTCTATATACTCCCTCTTTATCATTAGCATTTATGGCAAATAACAGAGCTGTCAGAACATAGACACGAACTGTTGTAAATAGAATGAAGTTTTCCAGTCTATAACAGATATGTGATTACGGAATTTCGGGGGGGGGGGGGGGGCTTCAGCCCCCCCGGCTACGCCACTGATGCGTCCAATGTCCAACTTGAAGTTTTGTCAGTTTCAACAAAGAAAAAATAAATAGAAAATTCAGGTTTCTGATAGGCTTTAAAAAGTAAGATTTTTTTCACAATATTAAAATAATAGCCTGATTTTCGATTTAAAAAATGTGTTGTCTAAAAATTAGGCTCAAGATATTTGTTTCCAATTTTTTGTAATAAATTATCATTCGATATGTGACAGGTTAATATCACAGTGGAGAAATTTTATATAAAAAATATAGTTTTATTTTTAAGTATCATGTTATTATTCATCATGTAATTAAAATGTGATTATTGATTAAAAATTATTTCTGTAAATTAAAAATGATCCTACATGACACGGTATTTAAAACGCAAATAATCAACAAACACATTGTCGTTAAAGAAATCTTCCAACATTCTTTAGAAGAATGCAGCGATTTACATTTGATTCAAATATTTTACTGCGACTTAAAAAAATTAACATTCTTAAAAAAATTTATTATTCAGGGTCAATACAATACAAACACGATTAATTTTTAAATTATTTCAATATCACATATTCCTTTGAGCATGATCCAAAAATCGCAAGTTTAAAAATTGTAATATGCACGTCAAAGTTGTTTTTCCCAGTTGGAAAAAATAAAATCCCTAAAAAAATGTTATCCGATTTGATGAAATCTGGCACTCTCTTATCGAGGTGAAAGATTAAAATATACATATTTTCGTTGCTTTAGTGTTTCAAAACAAAGTTAGGACAATATTAGACTTTTTTTAGAAAAAATTATGAACGTTTTTTTTTCTTTACCGTCATGTCCGTGAGAGCAAAAGGTGGAGTTGTTATATTAGATAGTGGCATGGGTGGTATCAAAAAAGTTTCTTATGGGCTCGCTTACGCATACCCGTAGCATCGAAAAACGTCCCCTAATCAGGCCCCCCTTTACGAAAAGGTGCATCGGAGAACATAAAGGAATAAAAGTGAAAATATCCATATTTTATGCGTAATCAGCTCCAGAATTCCGAGGGTATTTTCGCGTGTTCCGCGAAGTGTACTCGCGCTCTTAGTTTTCGACTCATAACTTATAAACGGGTAGTTTTTCGGAAAAAATGCACATTAGAATATTTATAAAGCAGAAAATTTCCTTTTACAAACAATAGATTAAGTTGTTTTTAAAATATTATTAAACCCTCTGGTCACCAAAATTTTTCACGTACCCGGCAGTCACCATCATGGACCATGCAACTGTGGGCCCGCAACTTGTGTTGCCTATACAAAATGTTCAAATTTATTATTGTCAGACTTATAGTAGTGAAATTCAGTCGTCAGTCTCCCGAATAAAATGTTGTAGCTTAAAATTTGATGTGACAAGCTTGTAAAACAGTGGAAAAAGAGTTTTACAAAAATGCGAAAGATCTGTGAAAATTTTATTTTTTTATTTTTTATCGGGTTCTCTGTTGTTTTTAATGGAATTGAAAAAAATCATACAGTTTCGTAATCTACAGACTGCTTCCTCAAAGACTATGAGAGTAATTTTTTTGCTATTGCCAAAAAGTATATTTTTTGTTTGCAAAGTGAAGGTGCAAGTTTTGCGGAATACGCGAAAACATCCCCCCACTCCTGGAGGTGATTAGTTGATTACGCATGAAATATAATCTGTGCAGCAAAAGTGTATGAAATCGTTTTTGTTAAAAAAAATTTATCTTAAATATTTTCACCTGTTTTCTTTTTTGTTCTCCGATGCACCCTTTCATAAATAATAAACAAAAACCAGAAGTACTACCCGTTAAGGGGATGTTTTTCAAGACTAGGGGTGTATGCGTAACCGAGACGATGAAGAACTTTTTTGGGTTCTATTTCTTTTGCCCTCACGGACATGATGGCGGAGGAAAGAAAAACTTTCCTAATTTTTTCTGGAAATCGACCTTTTTTGTGCTCATTTTCCCGGACTAATATCGCGTTTAAGTAAAGCTGTGTCTATTGCTGGTCAGTCTTTTGTCTAAGCCCACCGGCTTGAATCGATTTCCCAGAGCCTTTAGGACCTAGAACTTAGGGCTCTAGGCCCTATTCAAATTAAAAATTTGAACAGAAAATGCTATAGCCTGAATTTGTTCCTTTGGGTGAAAAAATACTGCCACAAATTGTATTTTATCTTTAAAAATTTTCTTAATGGTTCCGCTAGGCCGTTTCAGATTCGAAAGTTAATTTTCTTAGTTTTCAATTTTTAAAAAATACATATTTAAGCCTAAAAACATTCTTGAGGAATAAGTCATAATTTTTATTGAACAAAATAAATTTGTAAGATATTATCGAGATTAGAATATGACAATTTGTAATTTCATTACACAATTAATGTTATTAAATATCCCCTAACCCTTTTTACTGGAAAAATATGTACATGATTTCTTCTACAATTTAAAGAAAATATTCTTCACGTTGTAACGGTTAACCTCAATAGACTTCTCCTACTACTAATCCTAGACCATATATGTAGTCCTTTGACCTATATCATTGTCCCACATTCAGTTTGCCTCTCCTTTTTGGGTAAGCCCACATACTTACGCTAGTGTATAAGTAGGACCGGGCGTGTGGCCCTTCGTCAGTTCTAATCTGAATCTTGTATGATAAACTATATTCATTCAAATAAAGAATAATCAAGTAACATTTGGTAACCCAACTTATTTACTAATATTTCGGCATAACATTTCTGGCGATCCTGCCAGGATTGCTCTTTCGATTTGTTATATCCACGGATACATCAGAGAAATCACATAAAGGGCAATTCCTGAGACGAATATGAAATTGCTGAATTCTACGTAATTCAGAGGAAAGAATTCTACGGAATTCTCAAGAAAAGAACTCCGGACTTCTCTACGGAAAGCCCGTTAATCAACGAAGAGTAGGAAAACAGAATTCAAATTAGTGGTGAACCGAGTAACTGCTATTCAACGTAAAATTCTGACTTTCCAAAATACACCATTTACTTAGAACGAGGCCCGCAATCAGGCGAAGGACGCAACTGCGTATCAACACTAGGAAGACCGACGACAAGTCATCGGCCAACGCCCACATCCGGTTCAGCAGCAAGAACTTCACGAATTTCCAGCCGCCAACCAAGAAGGATCAACCCATCCAGTGACAGAAGATAAAACATCACTATTAAAGAAAAGTAAGAAATTAAAACAATAAAAACAAATCGTATTGAATTGTAAAGAATATAAGTCCTTCTTACTGTCTGAGGAAGGAGAGTAACGTGAAATCAAAAGCTAATTTCACGTTAGGCGAGGAAAAGTTTTACAAATCCCGGTAGAGCATACTCCTGGTGTTCCAGAAAACTACTCTCCCTCAATAAAAATAAATAAAATTACTTTGAAATCAGGC
>CAKNYM010048846.1:0-14120 GCA_932195095.1 Andricus curvator
TGGTGTTAGGAAATTTATAATTATAATTATAGATTTCCCTAATACTTCTTTTTATGCTACAATATATTTTTTATTTAATAAACACCTTTAATTTAACGTCGTATGGGGGAGAACTAAGAGACGTTTGTCTGATAACGCTGCACTGAATATTGCTTATTCCATTCACTTTCAACTCCTGCACTCTCATCATATGAATTACTGCTAAACTTTTTCCCTTATCTTGAGTGTTTCAGGGTGAAAATCGATAGAATGACTTATAGCTTGAAATCCTGTTTTAATTAAAATATTCATCATCAATTGACTTGTTGACATTCGGCCGGTAATTTTTAAGGTTATGTTCATAACCAACAACGAAACTAGAACGGGTTTAACTGGAATGAAAAGACAATTTTTTCACGAAATCTTTTTGCGAGAAAGTTCCCTCTATTATTTTGCTTCGTTTTGAAAAACGTTATATAAGTTTTAAAGCAATCATTTATGCATTTATTATATTTAAAAACAATGCATACGTGCTATCTTATGTAAATTTCAAATTTCTATCCCTAAAAAATTTTCGGCTTTGGCCGCCGCGGGCGCTGTCTGTCATATCCGGTAAATATCAAGGTCATGTCCATACTCAATAGTTTCCTGCGCTGCAGAAGTTTCGTTATTTTTTTTTTAAACTCAGAAAAAAAATGATTTTTTACCATAAGTGTATTTGGACATTATTCTTTATTTTCTAAAAACTATTCGTTCAAATTATAAAATCCATCAATAAAGGTGTAATGATTTTATTATTGAATTAAAAAGCTTTTTCAAAATGAATAATAATATCCGAATACACCTGTGGTGAAAAAGACGACCGTGTGAAAAAATAATGACTGAATAATCCCGAGAATTAAAATTCCCGACACTGTGAAATTCCCGAATAATAAAATTCCCAAATTTGAAAATTCCCAAATAATAAAATTCCTCAATTTCTAAAATTCCCAAATTGGAAGATTGCCGATAGTTTCTAATATTACTGAATTTAAAAATTTCCGAAAAATAAAATTCCCGTCTCCGTAAAATTCCCTAATAACAAAATTTCCGAATAACGAAATTTCGCAATAATAAAATTCCCGAATAATAAAATTCCTGAATAATAAAATTTCCGACAATTTCTAATATTACCGAATTTGAAAATTCTGAAATAATGAAATTTCCGAATTGGAAAATTCCCAAATAATAAAATTCCCGAGAGTTTCTAATATTACCGAATTGGAAAATTCCCAAGTTGGAAAATTCCCTAATAACAAAATTTCTGAATAATGAAATTTCCAAATAATAAAATTCCCGAATAATAAATTTCCGGAATTGGAAAATTCCCGAATGAAAAAATTCCCGGACAGTTTTTAATATTACCGAATTGAAAAATTCCCGAATAATAAAATTCCCGAACAGTTTATAATATTACCGAAATGGGAAATTCCCGAATAATAGAATTCCAGAATAACAAAATTCCCGGACAGTTTATAATATTACCGAATTTGAATATTCCAGAATAATAAAATTTTCGAATAATAAAATTCCCGAATTGGAAAATTCCCAAAAGTTTCTAATATTACAGAATTTGAAAATTCCCGTAAAATAAAATTCCCGACACTGTAAAATTCCCGAATTGGAAAATTCCCTGATGATGAAATTTCAGAATAATCAAATTTCCGAATAATCAAATTCCCGAAAAATAAAATTCGGAATTGGGAAATTCCCGAATAATAAAATTCTTGGACAGTTTTTAATATTATCGAATTGAAAAATTTCCGAATAATAAAATTCCCGACAGCTTATAATATTACCGAATTTGCAAATTTCAGAATAATAAAATTCCCGGCAGAAAATTTCCGAATTATAAAATATCCGAAGTAGACAATTCCCGAGTTTAAACAATTTAAAAAATTTCTTTCATAAATATTATTTATTTATTCAAAATACAATAATCAAATATTTGTATAAAAAATTATTTTTTATGTTTAAAGATTCTCAAATTATTGTTTAAATTTAAAATAATAATAATTGGAAAAAATATATTTCTGTATAAAAATTTTCTTCAATTTTCTTCAACTTTGAACATTAGCAAATTTTTTTTGATAAAAATGTTTGATTATTGTGTTTTTAATAAATAAATAATACTTATCAAAAACCATTTTTTTAATTTTTCAAATTCAGGAATTCTATAATTCGGTAATTTTCTAGTTCGGATATTTTATACTTCGGCAATTTTTTGCCAGGAATTTTATTATTCGCAAAATTTTCAATTTCGGTAATATTATAAATTGTCGGGAAGTTTATTATTAGGCAATTTTCCAATTCGGTAATATTATGAACTGTTCGGGAATTTTATTATTTGGAAATTTTATAATTCGGGAAATTAATCGTTCGGAAATTTTCCCCTTCGTAAATTTTACAGTATCGGGAATGTTATTTTTCGGGATTTTTCAGTCGTTGCATTGGAAAATCCAGGAATAATAAAATTCCCGAATTGGAAAATTCCCAAATAATAAAATTCCTGAACAGTAATAATATTACCGAGTTGGAAAATTCCCGAATGATAAAATTCTCGAATTTAAACAGATAACATTGTTTAAAATAAATATGATTTGTTTATTAAAAATACAATAATCAAATATTTTTAATGTTTCTGAAATTATTGTTTGCATTAAAAATAGCAATAATTGGAAACAATTTTCTTCCAGAAATTATTTTTCGGGATTTTTCAGTCGACCCAAATTTTTTTTTCAATTATTGTTTTAAATTCGAACAATAATTTTATAAACTTTAAACATTCAAAGTAATTTTTTTCATAGAAATATTTGATGATTGTATTTTTGATAAATAAATAATATTTATTAATAAAAATTAATTGCTTACATTTGGGAATTTTCTATTTCGGATATTTTATAATTCGGCAAATTTCTGTCGGGAATTTTATTATTCGGGAATATTCAAATTCGGTATTATTAGAAACTATTGGGAATTTTTTTATTCGAGAATTTTCCAATTAGGGAATTTTATTATTCGGAAATCTTATTATTCGGGAATTTTCCAATTAGGTAATATTAGAAACTATTTGGGAATGTTATTATGCGGAAATTTCACAATTCGGGAATTTTATTATTCGTGAGTTTTCCAATTCGGGAATTTTACAGTGTCGCGAATTTTATTTTCCATAACATGAAATACCTAATTGTGCAGAGCCTATAGCTCCACGCAGGGTCGTGGCGAGAAGTTGGGGAGGGGAAGTGGCGGGAGAAGAAAAGGAACAGAGGAGTCAAGCTGCCGCCTTGCACGCATTCAAAGACTCTTTTTCAATAATTTATATCTTGTGAAATAATGCAGATAGAAATTTCCTAATCGCACCCCTAGAAAGATGAGTTAAAGGACTTACAGAATCAATCATAATCCGAAAATCGATTTTTTGCCTAGTAGGTCCCTTTTCTCGGATCGCGTCACATATATATATATATATTATTTTTTTCTTCAATATTGTATTCTTTATATTTCTTCTGTTTATATTACTGTGTGCGGGGGGGGGGGGGGCGTGTATGTATGTGAATTTCAGAATCATGCGGATTCAATCGGAATGAATTTTATTAAAAATATCGGATTTACGCGGATTCAATCGGAATTTTTTTTTTTCTAGAATTGCTAATCATTCGGATTCATTCGAAATGAATTTTTTAGCAAAAGATCGGAATCTTCTCTTAAATTTTTAGATTCACGCGGATTGATTCGGAATTTATTTAGAATGAAATTCGGAATTAAACGGACTGTAACCCTACGAGCGATGTATGATATTTTATTCAAAACCACCATGTTATGAGACTGTAGATCCCCCAGGAAAGTGAGCGTTAGATAGCCCTTTACCGAAATGGTGCGAGAACGTCCTTTGAAGTGAATGTTTTTTGATAAGGATGATGATCATTGTCCGAACATTCTTCTGTTTTGTTTTCTCCATTTGTAAAATTTCACGAAGGCCAGCTCATATTTATCCTTAGATTTTTCGGGTAGTAAATCTTCTTTTCCTTCATCAAGTTCTGATAGGATTTTGAGCAAGATCAGACATTTAGAAGTGTTTTTTTTTTAGTTTAGAGATTTAAAAAAAATTGACTTGTTTATATGAGAAAAACTTTGTTGATATTCAAAATACAACAATACGATATCTAGTCCATTTGTTCGCATCTTCGAGACGCATCGATTGACCTATTGTTGAAACTTTTATGACCTGCCAGCACCGATTTATGAATTTTCAAAGAAATGTTTTATTCTGTTTATATGCGAAAAACATTCAAAATACATCAATACTATATTTAGTGTATATTGTCGCGTCTTCGAGATGCATCGATCGACCTATTGTTAAACCTATTATGACCCACCAGTAACGATTTACGAAGTTTAAAAAAGAAACTTGTGTATTTTGTTTATATGAGAAAAACTGTGTCTCATATGGGGACGGCGATTTGTCAAACTCAGCTTAGAGGGCAGCACCGTGAGTGGAGATATACCTTGTACGCAGGCACAAGGCATTATCTACAGATTCCTTAGTTTTTTGTTATTTGGAAAGTGATTTGCTTCTTTATGTTTACACCCAATTGCCGCAGGAACACCTGGCAGTTCGAAAATAGTACTTTAACCTAACACCTCATCGCTGCATTAGGTAGGACTAATATAATTCGAATAGCAGTCAATATACAGTACTGTTTCTGACATGTTTGTTCCAGGTTCCCCAAGCTCCAATGACTTTGCTTACGTTAAAGTTTGGCTAGGAAGTGCAAATGCATAATTATTTTAAATTGTGAAAAAGTAATTGAAATCAAAGTCTTTTTTGATCTTGTAACCTGTCCAGGAAACATTTTCAAGAAAATAATTGCTAGTGTGTGTTATACGCGGCTCGCATAGAGCGAGATCCTTTTATTGGTAGATTTAAAACACTCTAGCAGACGACGTTTATTCATTCAGTAGGCAACCATCTTAGAATTATAACATCTAGCAATTAGACCTTAGAGTGAGAGAGAGAAGGTAGCCTCACCGCGGCGAAAGGAGGTACTGTGTGTAGTGACGTCAGCAAGGCGGCAGAGTGAGTAGAGGCGAGAGTTGCGAGAACAGCGCGCGCGTAGCTCGACGCGCGCATCTCCCTCCAATGATTTTCTACCCTCTCCGCTCGACTCCCACGCAACACCCACGCAGCCTCCCCGTCAAAAGGGCGCGCAAGGGCCCCGAACGTCAGAAGTGTTTGGGAGCTGGTAGCCAGAGCCCTCACACTAAATCCTACAGCTGAAAGTCAGCCCTAGGTACCTACAGCTGGAAGTCAGCCCTACTATCCGTTCATGATAGGAAGGCCCCTCCAAAACAGCTCCACTTTTTTGTCATTTACTCGTAAGAAAAAAATCGCATAAAAACACAGCTTATACCGTGATAAAGCTTACTTTATTGCGCTTAAGACAAGTCCTCATTTGTTTATGTACAAAAATTTGTTTGGAAAATATCCTTCGCGAAAAGATGAAAACCGTGGTTTTTTCGCGTCACACTCTGTCCTCGCTTGACTTCCTATGACGACATCTTTGAACAGAACAATATAAAAAATGTGAAAAAAATCATATAGATGCATTTGTATTTTGACTATACATACGTGAAAACAAAATTGCAATATATTATTAACAATTAACGTAAAATTCATTTGAACATGACTATGCTATCTCTCGTAATATACGTAGAAGAGAGTTATATTTAGTCTTAAATTGCTTGGAAAATTTCAACAAATACAATCGAATAAAAATTGGGAATAGCAATCCTAAAACCCATTAATTAATAACAAATAATCCTGGAAGACCGACGAATCTTGTCATCCAGAAATTATTGAGGACGAAAAATCAAAAAAAAATTTCTCATTCGTCCGGAATATGTGCACCAATAGTTTCCCCAAATAAGGTCTAAAGGTAGCCTCCCGTTGAAAACTGAAATATAATTTTTAGATTGTAAAAATTATCCAAAATGTATTAATTCGCGCATATACTTATTAAGAAGAGAAAGGTTAGGAATTCGTCAAAACATCACATTTTCTTTGAATCTGTTTACATTTCTTTATACACTAGCACTTATTTTATTCAAAATCTTTCTTGGACAGGTTCCTGCACTAAAAAATTTTGAATTTTAATTAATTTTTACCAATTTAAAATTGTTATGCATTTGCATACGATTTTGGGTACGCTTGTGTGGTCCTCACATGTCCTCACCGACGTAAAAATGGCTTTATGTATAGGGAAAAGTTGCGCCCTCGGTCCTTTTTTCCAAAAAAAAAAATTTATAAATTTAAAAAATATATTGTTTATCTTCATAATATGAGGAAATCTTTTTTAATATTGGGAATATAACCGTAATATATGATATATTTGTTTGTGTCTTCGAGTAGCTTCGATTGCTCGTGCAATCGGAGATCCTTTTATGACCTATCATAACCGACCAGTATCATTTTAAAATTTTTCAACCAAATTATTTACCTTGTTTATAAGAGAATTTGTTACATTCTCATTCATGAGAGGGGCCATCCATATACCACGTGGACAATTTTTTACCACTTGTTGACCCCCCTCCGCCCTCGTGGACAAGCGTGGAATTTTGCCATACACCCCTCCCCCCTAAACTGTCCACGTGGTATATGAATGGCCCCAGAGTGTAATGTAATTGTCCAAATTTTCTATCTCTAGTTTTTAACGGATCTTTACGTTTCAGAGAGTCCAAAAATCATACCATTTGTTTGGTGTCTGTCTGTCTGTATGTCTATATGTCTGTATGATTACTTGAATTTTGTAGCCACGCTAATTTTTGAAGGTTTTGTACAATCAAAGCAGCCTTTGATACACTTTTTTAGGGTCCCAAAATAAAGGTCAAGTTGGATAACCAGATATTGCCGACCGAAATTAAGAAATTTAGAGCATTTCCAAAATTTGAAAACAGAATTTTAGAAATTTTTTTCAAAGATCCTGGTTCATGAAAAAAGGACTTGTAAATGATCCTGATGGAATTTTCAATTCTGATCAAAATTAAAAAAGTTATATGGGTGTGGTGAGCCCACACTTGTAGTTATTTATAACTACAAGAAAACTATCCACCTAGAAACACTACCCGAGTCGGGTAGTGTCACGCCTACCCTGAAAGGGGAATGGCTTAATGGTATACATATACTTTTCAAAATTTTGAAAATTTTCAAAAATTATATAGGGTGTACTTCCGATTGATTTGAAACTCCGTATACCTATGTATTTTGACGCGCTGATCACGGATATGATAGTAATAATAGGCGCCAATTTGATTTTCATGGTGAAAACCATGAAAGACCCATGAAATCATGGGTTTTCACGTTTATCTCAGTATATAATCAAAATTTTAGGAAAGCTTCAAACAAAAGTTGTAGATCTACTGAAAATACACCGTTTATGTGTTACAAAGTTTTTCTAAAAAACCAATATTTTTCGAAAAAAGTAGGAAAATGTTGGTACAAAGTGTAGAATTGCTTGGAATAGAACATCTGGCACTCCTGTGGATGGTCACCGATTTAATGTTGGTCACATCCCTAAACCTTTCCAAAGTCCCGTTGGGGGGGGGGGCTGTGACTGGTCACAGAAAGATATTAGGTCACATCCCTACCCCTTTCCAACCTGTCGTCGTTCCAACCTCTGTGAATGGGCACAGAAAGAATGTAGGTCACATCCGTACCCCTTTCCAAAAGGGTCGCAGAAATAATGTAGGTCACATACCGTCCCCTTTTCCAACGACTTGTGGGGGGCGGGAAGTCACACCTGTGATTAGTCGCAGAAATAATGTAGGTCACTTCCTTACCCCTTTCCAACGTCTCGTTGGGGGAGGGGAAAGGCACCCCTGTTACTGGTCACAGAAAGAATGTATGTCACATTTCTGCCACTTTCCAACATTTTTTGGGGGGAAGTCGCCCCTGTGACACAAATGATGTAGGTCCATCTTTACCCCTTTCCAACGTCTCGTGGGGGGAAGGCACCCTTGTGACTGACCATACAAATAAATTAGGTCACATACCTTCCCCTTTCCAACGTCTTGAGGGAGGCTAGAACCCCTGTGACTGTTCACAGAACTTATGTAGGTCACATCCATACCCCTTTCCAACTTCTCGTGAGGGTGGGAAGGCACCCCTGTGACTGGTCATAGAAATAATTTAGGTCACATACCTTCCCCTTTCCAACTTCCCGTGGGGGCGGGAAAGCAACCCTGGGACTGGCCACAGAAATAATTTCGGTTACATTCCTACCCCTTTCCAACTTCTCGTGGGGGCGGGAAGGCACCCCTGTGACTGGTCATAGAAATAAATTAGCTCACTTACGCTACACAATGTAGAGTATTTTTGAGATATTGGCTGTCTCCCTCCCACCAATGTCCGCTCTCGAAAGTTTCGCTTCTCCTAACCATTCGACGAGCGCGTATTCAGCCGTCCACGAATTTTTCATATCATTTAAGTCCATTTTCTCGAAAACTATTTGTCATAGAGTAAAAATGTATGGCACATAAAATATGTATTTTTATAAGTTCGACAACTTTTATTTTAAGCATTTTTGTAACTTTTAATTATTTACTAAGATAAAAGCAAAAAACCATGAGTTTCATGGGGTTTTTTTTATGGTTTTCACGATGAAAATGGAAATTGCGCGTATTTTCACTATCATTTTCGTAATCAACGCATCGAAAGACATAAGTGTACGGAGTTTCAAAGTAATCGGAGGTATGCGCTTTTCAGAAGTATATACAATATAAAAAATTATTTTTCTGATAAAGAAATCGACGCCTCCATTCAATATGAGTCTATGTGCTAACAGCGCTCTGTATGAGACTATTCCCTATGCTTATACACAGCGCATAGTCTCATACACGGTGCTGTCAGCACATAGACTCATATGGAATGGAGGCGTCGAAATTCAATTCAAAAATTTTTACCATACATCAAATATATATCGAAACTATCCCAATTAAGTTTTTCGTTTAGACCAAAATTCAAAAAGTTAGAGCATTTTCAAAATTTGAAATAAAATTTTGTTAAGAGCTTTAGAAATTTTTGTCCAATTTCCTGGTACACGGCAAAATTACTTGCAAATTATATTAATGCCATTTCTGATTTCGATGAAAATTAAAAAGTTATATGCTTTTCAACATTTAAAAAATTTTCAAAAATATTTCTATGAAATTTTTCGGTTAGAACAAAATTCAAAAACTTGGATCATTTTTAAAAATATGCAATTTTTTTTTTAAGAGATCCGAAAGTTTAAATCGTTATCGTTATTTTTATTAGATTTTAACAAGACTTACAAATTATCTTAATGAAATTTTTCAATTGGACACAAATTGAAAATGTTCTGGATTAATTAATCACAGTAGAGTTGTATTAGAACAGAAGTTTGAATGAACGGAATCAAAGCCTACGGCTTAATGTCTCTATTTAGTAAGTTGAAAAAAGTTGTATTTCTTTATTAACATTATATTGAAAAACATACCTACTTCTTATATGCTGTTTTAATTTGTCTACATCTTTTTATTTTCAAAGAGAACCGTCTCTATAACCTAATTATAGAGCGCGAAACGCGAGTGTCACAATGAGAATGTAATCGTCAAAGCCGCAGGTGCTTTGAGAACCTCCTTTAAAAAGAAACTGAAAAAGAATTTCAATTCCAATTTATGACTGTAGTTGATCAGGGATTTAAATCACGCTTTTCGATTTGAGTTACAATATTTATGATATTTGAAAAAATGTAGTTGAAAAGCACGCATTAAACGTACAAAAACGAGCGCAAAGCGCGAGAGCGTACCCGCGCGCCCAACACTGTATCACTATATCAACATGGACGTGAATTTGACTGCGCTTGACGTAAAAAGCAATACTCCTTCTCTTTCTTTTGCAATAAAACGCGGCGATAGAAAGAGACAGGGTATTGCGTTTGATGTCGAGCGCAGCTAAAAAAGCGTCCATTTAGATTATACAGTGTCAGCGCGCTCAAACTTTGAGCGCAGAGTGAAATGAGAATGTGCCCACGCAGCGGGCGATTTTATATATTCTCATCAGAGAAGGTATTTGGGGCCTTCCATAAACCACGAGGTCTCTTTAGGGGAAGGGGGGGAGGGGGTGTCGACGAAAGGCCACGTTGGTCTACATTAGGGGGAGGAGGGGGGTCCGAATCCGAGCCACGTGGTTTTACACTTCCGTCTTAAAAAAGAATTAAACGCATGAGCAGAAAACAGAAAAATATCTACTGAAAACAATAATAAGTTTAAAAATATTAGAACACAAAATAAATACATTTTAACCCAAATAGTTGATTTTTAAACTAGAAGGATTAATTTGTTTTAAAAAAATAAAAGGCATGGCCAGAAAACAGAAAAATGTTTACTGAAAACAATAATAAGTCTAAAAATATTGGAGCACAAAATACATGAATTGTCAATTACGGGACTTCCATAAACCACGTAGCACCCTTGGGGGGGGGGTCGACGACACTGCCACGGTAGACTACATGGGGGGAGGGAGGGGTCAAAAAGTGGACCAAATTGGGCCTCATAGTTTATGGAAGCCCCCTTAGATTTGTCTAAAATTTGACCCCTCCTCCTCATTTTCGTCAAATATCCACTTTTTTAGACCTTCTGAACTCGAAAAACAGGGTATGTGTGTGTAGATTTTCAGTCTGCCAGCACGACATCTTTCGAAAGAATTGACAGATTGGATTAGCCTTTAGTATTCTCTTTGGGGCCATCCATATACCACGTGGACAGTTGGGGGGGGGGGGGCTAGAATCCACGGGGACACTAGGGTGGTCCAAAAAATTAGCCATAGAATACGAGTAAAATATTACTTTTCTAATATCAACCCTCTAAGTCTGTTTTATAAGGTCCCAAAAAAAACCGTAAGTGAAAAAATGGGTTTTGCGAGTTTTTGGCGCTAATTATGATTTGTTTGCGTTTTGTCAAATGCAAATTGTTTCTCATACATAAAATACTACTTTATACTGATAACTAGATGTTTAAATAAATTGTATAAACAATTTATTATTGTTTTTAGCAATTTTCTTTTAGAATCGAGATAGAAAGTCGCGGTTTTTTCCCAAATTTTCCACTTTTTGTTCAATTTTCAATTAGAGAGCGGTATTATTTTATTAATGTGTAACAAACATAATTATTTAAACAATGTATTATTATTTTTGATAATATTCTCATAGAACAATGCTAGAAAATTGCAGTTTTTTCTGAAATTTTCAACTTTTTGTTCACTTTTCACTTGGAGTGAGTTAATAATTAATTAAATTTAGCAAAAATAATTATTTAATCAAATTATTATTGTTCATAACTATCTTCTTCTTTATTAATGCAATATAGTTTTGGTTTCTTCTGAAATTTTTAACTTTTTACCCACTTTTTACTTAGTAAAGTAATAAATAATGCAAGTTAACATAGTTGTTTGAACAATTTATAATTGTTTATAACTATCTTCTCTTATTTAAGTGCTAAAAATTTGCGGTTTTTTCTGAAGGGTCAAGGCCATCCCAGGGTACCACATGATACCTGAGGGCTTAGACGACCCTCTCTTTTGTCTTGAGCTGGGACTCCCTCGATTTCGAGCTCGGCGAGGCACTATGGTGCTCGACCAGCGGCTACCGTATACGCTGCTATGGTACATTTAAATTGAATCTCTATTAACCTCTGTTCCGCACCACCATGGAGGTCGAGACAAAGGCGCGTTTTCTTTTACGTGGTGGTCGCCAGTAGGCCTAGTCCACTTGTCAATGACGCATGTATTTTTTTTTAAATAAAGAAATTAATAACTATCTATTTCCCACTTATCAACTAAACATGCAAAAGAGGCATGTATATTTTTTTAAATAAAGAAATTAATAACTATTTCCCACGATTTTTAAAAAAAGTCAATATTTGACCCGAATTTTTGAATATAAAAAATACATTTGACTTTTTCTCAAATTTGGGCACTTTTTTTTCTTCAAAATAGTTTTAAAAGAAAGCTGAGAATTTTTCCTATAAGCCCCCGCAATTTTCAGAGTGGCAAATTAATTCCTCTTCGAGTAAACGATCGATACGTAAACAAGATTCCATAATAGGGCGGGTGGCGCGCGATCTCCCCTAGTGCGCTCACGCCGAGGATCTTATTTGTGCAACGCTCTTGTGTCAGTTTTTTAAGTTAAGTAATATTATATTCTACTAGAATAACTGCTCTCTGCATTTGCGTGCATCATGAGAATGTCAAGTTGATGTTGAATGAAATAAATATTCAACATTTAAAAGAGGATACTGACATGGTGCTCACAAATTATCACGACTGTATGGATGCTATTGTATGTCCTAACTCTTCAAGTTCCTGTCATTTAGGAGAGTGTGAAAACTGTCCAGGTACTGCAAACTTGAAAGATAACATCACAAAAGCTTTTGATGAACATTGTATTAATGAAGTGAGATTTAAAATTTGGTTACAGACCGACAGATGTACTCTAAGTACTCTGGTAATGGATACTGATGAATTCCTAGATGATTTCTGTGAAAGGCTGTTGAAATTACAAACTCATCACTTTATTTCAAAGGAGCAATCATCTTTTTTCAAAAACCATGAAGGGAAATTTATTGCCTACGGAGTTTTTTATTTGCTTCGATTTCGCTGAGAATTACGCCTTCATAATTCAGAATGCAGCGCAATCATTCCATTGCAATAACGACCAAGCTACAATATTCACTGTGGTGATTTATTATAAAAAAGATGGAGAGCTCAAGCACGTAAATATCGCAATCATATCTGATAACATAGCTCATGACATGGTGGCCGTTCACGAGTAACAAAAGATAATAGTAGGTTACTTGAAAACTCATTTCAGGCCAAAGAAAATCTACTATTTCACTGATGGTGCAGGGCAGCATTTAAAAAATAAGAGTAGCTTTGTTAATCTCCAAGCCCATGAAGAAGATTTTGGTATCCAAGCTGAATGGCACTTCCATGGTACATCTCATGGTAAGGGTGCATGGGATGGTATAGGAGCCAATATAAAGAGACAAGCACCACGTCCAAGCTTACAATGTTCTCCGAAACATCACATACTCACCCCCCATGCTTCGTTTTAGTGGGCAAAGAGTAACTGTAAGGAAACCGAAATTTTTTTCAGCAGCAAAGAAAATCATGCCTTAGACACCGAGTTACTGAAAGTCAGATTTGACAAAGCTGTCACGATACCAGGTACATTACAGTACCACACTTTCATTCCCACTCAAGATGGAAAACTTCAACTCAAGAAGTTTTCGTCCTCTGAGAAATACGACATCTTCTCGAATGGCAAAAAACAGAAACCGCAAAAAAGGCCTGCAAAGAAAACAACTGTTGAAACTATCGCCAAAAAATCGAACAGAAAGACACATAATATTAACATATAATATTACTCAACTTGAAAAACTGGCACTAAAGCGTTGCACAAAGATCCTCGGCGTGAGCCCACTACGGGAAATCGCGCGCCACCCGCCCTGTTATGGAATCTTGTTTACGTATCGTTCTATTACTTAAATAGGAATTAATTTGCCACTCTGAAAATTGGGGGTCTTATAGGAAAAAGTCTCAGCTTTCTTTTAAAACTATTTTGAAGAAAAAAAGTGCCCAAATTTGAGAAAAAGTCAGACGTATTTTTGATATTCAAAAATTCGGATCAAATTTTGACTTTTTTTAAAAATCTTTATCACCCCCAGAAAGCTTGTGAAAAAATCGATCGAAAATATTTAAAGTGAAATTTTGTTTAAGGCAATAGGACAAAAGTTATAAACGTTTGAAAGTAAGGCTTTGCTTAAAAAAAAACAAAAATTGTACCCCCTCCACTTTGATAAATAATTATCACAATGAATTAATTTTTGGTGTGAGCAGTACTATCCAATAGGACTACAATTGGGCCAATTTTTAGCCCGATCGGACAACTTTCATTTTCGAGGTGGGAACACTTCAGAAATTATGCCCCTTATATATTGTGAAAAATACATTGTTTATAAGGCTGTAAATAAATAATGTCTCGTCGAACGAGAAAATGTCACAAGAGTAAAAATTTTTATTTTGTGCC
>CAKNYM010048846.1:18021-57072 GCA_932195095.1 Andricus curvator
TCAAACCCGTAAAAGGGAGAGATTAAATATACATACATACATACATATCCTGAATTCTTTTAAATTCTTTGGCATTTTTTTAATTCACTTGAATTCTTCTAAATTTATTTCATTCAATGGATTTTGTTGACTTTTTGAAAGTATTTATTTATTTAATCATGAGAATCAACTGATAAAATGATCAAAGGATTTGAAACATTTTAAGGTATTTTTTTCAAATTCCTTGGCATTTTCAAAAGCTTTACAAAATTTCAAGGGCTTTCCAAAAATTTTACAGCATTTTAAATATTTTAGGCTATTTTAAAAGGTTACAAAGAAATTTTTAATTGATTTCAGTAATTTAATGTGATTTCAAAGAATTTGAAGTATTTTAGGGCATTTTAAAAGATTCCCAGGCATTTTCAAGAGCTTTAAAAAGTTTCAAGGGATTTCATACAATATCAAAGGATTTAAAAATATTTTAGGAAATTTTAAACGATTCCCAGAATTTTTTTATTTATCTCAATAGTTTGAAGGGATTTCAGAGATTTCGAAATCTTTTAGGGTATTTTAAAAGATTCCAAGGCATTTCCAAGAGATTTAAACTATTCAAAGGGATTTCCAAGGGTTTTAATAATTTTAAGGGATTTTAATATTTTAATGGATTTCAAAGAATTTATTCACAAGTAAGGAATTTCGTAGGGTTTCAAAGATTTGAAGAGGTTTTTAATTCACTCAATTCTACTCAACTGAATTAATTTTTTCATATTTTTGAATTGTTTTCAATTCATTTGATTGCTTTTTAAATTCAGCTTGATTTTTTAAGAATTTCATCTAATTTTTCTAATTTTCTTTAAATTTCTCTAAATTTACTCGAAATTTATTGTAATCAATCTAATTTTTCGAGTTTTCAAAATTGTACCAATTCATTTAAATTCATTGGAATTCTCTTGAATTTTTTTAATTTCATCAAATTCTTCTCGTTTATCTTAAATTCCTCTAAATCGATTCCAATTTTTCGAAAATCAATTGAATTTTTTTATTTAAACAAATTTTCCCAATTTATTTGAATTCTTCTGAATTTAACTTGAATTGTTTTGAAATCTTATGCATTTATACTGAATTTGTTACCCTATAAGCGCGAAAAAAGTACCCTATGAACGTGACAAAATGTACCTTTTGGTCCCTATATTTTATCCCATAGGGACTGTGAGACCTGATATTCCCACAATTGTATCTCAGAATGCATTGATCAGAAAAGTTTGAAACTGGTACGTTGTCTATATCGAGCTAGACCTTTTTAAAGAAAAAAGAAATCTTTCGATCGAATTATAATTTCTCTCCGTGACGTGTTGTTAAAAATAATTATTTTTAAGAGGAACTCGTCTCGAATTTGAATTTGTTAATCGACGCCTCCATTCAATAAGAGACTATGTGCTGACAGCGCTCTGTATGAGACTATTCCCTATGCTTATACACAGCGCATAGTCTCATACACGGCGCTGTCAGCACATAGACTCATATTGAATGGAGGCGTCGTAATAGAAGATTATCCATGCCGACCAGTGTTATAATTTTCACTAAAACGGTTGAAAAGCTTATATCAACCATTAGTAACATCATTTATTGTTCATAAACTCTCTTGCCTAATTATTTATAACAATTTTGATAAATAAAGACCCTTAACTACCAGAATTGATTTTTTGGAAATTTTTTTTATTAATCTCTGACACAAGATGCAACTTTTTACTCTCATGACATTTTTTAGTTCGACGCGCCATTCTTTATTTACAGCCTTATAAACAATGTATTTTTTATAAATCTACGCTCCCCTACAAGCCACAATTTTCAAGTTATTTGCGATAACCTTTCTTCATAACGTTAATTTTACCATAAGTAGTATAATTCTCTTTGTTAGAATTTGCAATACCTCCTCCTTATTGTTTATAACTATTGTTATTAAAAAAACCTTAATTAAGAAAATAGATTTTTTTACATTTTTTTATTAATCTCTGGCACAAAATAAAAATTGTTACTGTCGTGACACTTTCTCGTTCTACGCGCCATTATTTATTTACAACCTTACAAACAGTATATTTTTTACAATATATAAGTGGGAAATAGTTATTAATTTCGTTATTAAAAAAATATCCAAAAAATACATGCCTCTTTTGCATGTTTCGTTGATAAGTGGAAAATAGTTATTAATTTCTTTATTAAAAAAAATAATGCATGCCTCATTGACAAGTGGACTAGGCCTACTGGGATCACCACGTAAGAAAAAACGCGCCTTTGTCTCGACCTCCATGGTGGTGCGGGACAGAGTTTAATAGAGATTCATTTTAAATGTACCATAGCAGCGTATACGGTAGCCGCCGGTCGAGCAACATAAAGTACAGTTCCACCGATCAAGCTTCGGCAGCGTGGCGTCGCTTAAGGGGATTTATCAGCGTTATAAAATGGTTGCCCAGTTTCCGGCCGCACGGTTGAATATTTTTGTCTGATATTTTGCATAGCTCATCTAAATATTGGTCTCTTTTAGTGTCAAGTCTCGGTTTTTTGAAAAAATGTTTATATTTGACGTTATAAACAAAAAGGAAAGAACAATAGAAAAAAAATGCAGTGACGCTCAGTACTAGCTGAGTGTGTATTTTCGAGGCCTGAACCTCGACCCTCGTCAAAGCTACGAGGAAGATGCCCCGTAGCGCGAGTGGAGAATCTCGAGCGCGTCGAATTACCCGAAACCAATGAACCTTTCATTGTCATGAGGTGCAGGCCGGTTCAAAAAACTGAAATTATGAAAGCATCGCGTGATTCAATTTTAATTAGCATAAATAGTTTATTCATATAATTTCAAGAAAGTGAAAAAAAGATTCATGAAAATCGGTTAATATTTGCAGTAATAATAGAAATGTTGAAGTGCAAACGATAGAATGCCTACACCCTTCAATTTTGCCCCAATCCGCAATTATTTTTTTTTAATTGAAGAGCGCTAAATTTCCAAGAGCACCTTAATCAGAGATTGTTGAATTTTTATTTGTTTATTTATTATATGTTTACTCGAAGTATGAGAAAATCGAGATTTTTCACAAAATCATTATTTACTCTTCAATAGCGGTTTGCATATGATGAGAATCATCTTAAATCGACGCAAGAGTACTCTCAGAATGCAAATAATTTGATTATTGTATGTTTTTATTGTTATAAACAAATGACATTGGGAAACAGACACATAGTGTAAGTTTTGTTGAAAAAATTTGTTTTCGGATGAATATGCTTTAAATGATAGTCAGAGTGACTGTTAGTCACAATTTTTATGAAACATCAACAATTGTAAATGTTGTAAACAATTTTTTGCAAAATTTTGGATTTTGTGTTTTTTTCTATTTACGTTCTTCCTTCATTATCTGAAATTATGTAGATATTCGGAAAAGTGACATATGTTTGATTATGTGTGTTCAAATACAATACAAATACAAACAGTGTTGTTGATTTTTTAAACCAATGAAATACCCTGCTTAAAATTTCGGATAGGACGCGGTTAGAAACCGGTTAGAGGTGGGTTGTAAACGGCCCAAACCGCGCCGTAACCGATTTTTGTCTCCGGGTTATAACCGACACCTAACCAGGCTCTATCTGGCATTATACAATATTCGTATCCGGTTTCTAGCTGGTTTGTAACTGGATCCACAAAATACTTCCACCCGGTTCTTATCCGGCCCTAACCGGCTTGTACCTCGTTTTTATCTCAGTTTATATCCGACACCTAACCGGGCTCTATCCGGCAACATGTAATGTTCGTAACCGACTCCTATACGGGTTTTAACTGGGTCCACAAAATACTTCTATCCGCTTCTTATCCGGTCCAAATCGCGCCGAAACCGGTTTTTGTCTCCGGGTTATAACCGACACCTAACCGGACTCTATCTGGCATCATGTAATATTCGTATCCGGTTTCTACCGGGTTTGTGACTCGATCCACAAAATACTTCTAACCGGTTCTTATCCGGTCTTAACTGGCCCGTACCCGATTTTAGCCTCCGGTTTATACACGAAAAAAATTTGTACTTAAGGAATTATAGAATTAGTTACGATGTGAAGGATATGAGCAAAAATCCGTGATAATTACAGACCTATGTTTTTGTAAATTCTACAGAACTTCTTCTATGAGAATTAAATATAATTCAAGAAGAATTCTTAAACGAGACACAAAACCCCTCTCAAATCAAAAACACGGCAGAATTCTGTAATTTCTACATCACCGCGCCGTCGTTTCCAACACGAAAAAAAAATCCGATTTATAAAGGGACTTCTATATTTAGCTTACTTATTTGTATATCAGAAAGACGGAAGGACGGACGGAGGACACACGAGCGACACATTCTTAACTTATTGTAACGGACCCAAACATAATTATATAGCCTAACCTAAAATTTATATATAATGCACGCAACGCACTTCCCTAACGCAGAATATCGCACGCTGAGGGTATCGGTCGAAATGGTCCTTATATACTAATCAAGAAAATTCTTACAGCTTGTGAGAAACGACCAGTGCCGGGCTGGATATTTAATTTCAGGTTCCAAATTTCCGGATAGTAACCGGTTATAACCAGTTAGAAAGCTTCCAGTGTCGAGTGCTGTGTAGGAATCTGTTAGGAACCAGTTATAAATGAATTTCGGTCTGCCAACATTTCATTTCAGGTTCCAATTTTTGAATAGAAACCGTTTAGGACAGGTTAGAATGATTCCTGTGTTAAGTGCCGTGTAGAAAACGGTTAAAAAACGGTTAGAAACCAATTTCGGTGTTTACCAATATTTAATATCAGGTTCTAATTTGCCGGATAGAAACCGGTTAGGACCGGTGAGAACGTTTCCTGTGCAGTGTTCCCAATTCGGCTCCCCAACCGCCCTGCGCATGCGTCGCACCAGCAGATTCATTGGTGAAAAAAGGCATTCCTTCCTTGAAATTTGAAATCAATCATTTATTTTTGAAGAGTACAATAAAATAATTATTTCACCTTGCACTCGAAAAGACTATTTTTTGATCTGAAAATTAATCGTTATTATTTCCACAATGATGATTCATTATAAAAAACTGCTTCACGCATGTGATGGTTTAAGAAAAGCGCGTTATATACAGACAATGAGACTGCCGATGCAACGCATGCGCATTGCAGTTGGGGAGCCGAATTGGGAGCACTGTTACTGTGTCGAGTGCCGTGTAGGAATCGGTTAGGAACCAGTTAGAAATGAATTTCGGTCTTCGTCAATATTTAATTTTCTGTTCCAATTTTTTGATAGAAACTGGTTAGGACCGGTTAGAATGATTCCTGTGTCGAGTGCCGTATAGGAATCGGTTATGAACCGGTTAGAAACGAATTTCGGTGTTTACCAATACTTAATATCAGGTTCTAATTTGCCGGATAGAGACCGGTTTGGACCAGTTACAAAGTTTCCAATGTCGAGTACTGTGTAGGAATCTGCTAGGAACTAGTTAGAAATAAACTTTGTTCTGCCAATATTTAATTTTGGTTCCATTTGTCGGACAGAAACCGGTTAAGACCGGTCAGAATGTTTCCTATGTCGCGTGCCGTGTAGGAAACGGTTAGGAGCCAGTTAAAAATGAATTTTGGTCTTTGCTACATTTTATATCACGTTTTAATTTTTGGATATAAACCGGTTATGACCGGTTAGAATGATTCCTGTGTTGATTATGCCGTGTAGAAATCGGTTAGAAACCGGGTAAACGAATTTCGGTGTTTGCCAATATTTAATATCAGGTTCTAATTTGCCGGATAGAAACCGGTTAGAATGATTCCGTTGTTGAGTGCCGTGTATCGGTTACGAACCGGTTAGAAACGAATTTCAGTGTTCACCAATATTTAATATCAGGTTCTAATTTGTCTGATAGAAACCGGTTAGGACCATTTAGAAAGTTTCCAGTGTCGAGCGCCGTGTAGGAATCGGTTAGCAACCGGTTAGAAACTAATTTCAGTGTGCCAATATTTAGTCTCAGGCTCTAATTTGCCTGATAGAAGCCAATTAGGACCGGTTAGAAAGTTTATAGTGTCAACTGTCGTGTAGGAATCGGTTAGGAACCAGTTAGAAACGAACCTTGATCTTTGCCAATATTGAATTTCTGGTTCCATTTGCCGGATAGGGACCTGTTAGGATCCGGGTACGTTCTAGAAATTTAAATTGAGACCGGAAAGAAATAGGTTAGAACCGGGTGAAAACCGAATTGGTTTCTAACCGTTTTCTATCCAGTTTCTTGTGTTATCTAACCGGTATTTTAAGCAGGGTAAGTAAATATAAAACTTTGTCCTGCAAAATAATTTTTTTTGCACTGAAACTGCTTCGAATGTTTGTGAGAGAGCTTTACAGGAACTTTTTTTATGTACAATTCACAATAAACAGTTGTTATTATATAATTTTAAATATAACGATTCGTAGGTAGTTAACAATATTGTAATTTTTATTGAAAAAAGTTTATTCTTCTCTGGAAATAGTTTAAATTATCGTGACCGTGATTCTCAGTAACAATTTCTATAAAACAGTATACACAATTTTTTTTGCAAATTGTGGAATTTGTGCTTTTTCAATTTCGGATTTTTCTTTATCCTAAACAAATGAAATAAGTACACGGAGAAAAAACTCCAGGGTTTAGCGCAAGAGAGTTCAAGGTATTAACGCATGGACTATTTATCAGGCGCATATCGCAGGCGTCTCTTGCTTTATTTCCAAGAGTCTCCACGGACTTTTTCGGTGAGTCCGTGGAGGCTCTTGGAAATTTCGCTCGCACTCTTGGAATTAAAGCGTGACAAATGTTCACGCGCTAATGCCTAGATTTTTCTCTCCGTGTAAATACAAAACTGTGGCTTTGCGGCCTGCACAATACTTTTTTTTGCACTGAAAATGCTTCAAATTTTTGTGAGACAGATTTGCTGTCACTCATTCTATGTAACAATTAACAATAGATAATTCTTATTATCTATTTAATTTTAATTATTAAATTAAAAATAAAATTCATTCATTTGTAATTTCAAATGTCACGATTTTTTCATGTATTTAAAAAAACCATTCATTGATCCATTTTACCAGATCAATAAATCGGTTACGTAAGGCCCAAAGACACATACATCCTGTAATTTATATCCATCTGCCATTAAAAAAAAATCTTCCGAATGGCGAAAGCCAAGTCATGCCAAACATTTTTATTTCTTCATTTCCATTGATTATAAAAGGAACAAATTGAATGACATATGTATCATTTCCCATAATATCTGAATATTATTCAGAAGAGTGCAAGTTTAAAAAAAAATTGCTTATTTACAAATGTCGCTTCTTATAGCAATTGTATATTGCTCATTTTTTAGGAAAATAGTTCTTGCAAATCTTTCTCACACAAACTTGAAGCAGTTCGAGTGAAAAAAAAAACAATCTTTCCAGGCCAAAGTGCCATTTCATTACAAGATTGACACTTGTTGTGTTTCAACAAATATGTATAATGAAACCTATGTTATTTTAAGGATATTTGCATCAATTCAGATAATGAAGTAGAATGCGAAATCAAAAAACAACAAATTAATGTTAATGTTTCATAGAAATTGTTACTGACGATCACGAGCGCAATAATTTGAAGTATTTCCAGAGAAGAATACAAATTACTATATTTTTCAAGACATACAACTTTCGTGATATTTTGAAATAAGTGATAAGAATAAATAATGAATGTTTATTGTCAATTTTACATAGAAACAGTTACTTTTAATCTCTCTCACAAACATTTGAAGCAGTTTCAGTGCAAAAAAAAGTATTGTGCAGGCCGCAAAACCACAGTTTTGTATTTACGTATTTCATTTGTTTAGGATTTGTATTTTAAGAAACATAATTAAACTTACGTTCTTTTCAATAATATCTGCAGCAATTCAAATGATAAAGGAAAATTCGAAATTGAAAAAGCACAAATTCCACAATTTGCAAAAAAAATTGCATGTATTGTTTTATAGAAATTGTTACTGACAATCACTGTCACGATAATTCAAACAATATCCAGAGAAGAATAACCTTTTTTCAATAAAAATTACAATATTGTCAACTACCTACGAATCATAATATTTAAAATTAAATAATAACAACTGTTTATTGTGAATTGTACATAGAAACAGTTCCTGTAAAGCTCTCTCACAAACATTCGAAGCAGTTTCAGTACAAAAAAAATTATTTTCCAGGACAAAGTTCTATATTCACTTATTTCATTGGTTTAAAAAATCAACAACACTATTTGTATTTGTACTGTATTTGAACACACATAATCAAACATATGTCACTTTTCCGAATATCTACATAATTTCAGATAATGAAGGAAGAACGGAAATAGAAAAAACCACAAATTCCACATTTTTGCAAAAAATTGTTTACACTATTAACAATTGTTGATGTTTCATAAAAATTGTGACCAACAGTCACTCTCACTATCATTTAAAGCATATTCATCCGAAAACATATATTTTTCAACAAAAATTACACTATGTGGCTGTTTCCTAATGTAATTTGTTTATAACAATAACAATAATTGGGGCAAAATTGAAGGGTGTAGGCATACTATCGTTTGCACTTCAACATTTCTATTATTACTGCAAATATTAACCGATTTTCATGAATCTTTTTTTCACTTTCTTGAAATTATATGAATAAACTATTTATGCTAATTAAAATTGAATCACGCGATGCTTTCATAATTTCAGTTTTTTGAACCGGCCTGCACCTCATGACAATGAAAGGTTCATTGGTTTCGGGTAATTCGACGCGCTCGAGATTCTCCACTCGCGCTACGGGGTATCTTCCTCGTAGCTTTGACGAGGGTCGAGGTTCAGGCCTCGAAAATACACACTCAGCTAGTACTGAGCGTCACTGCATTTTTTTTTCTATTGTTCTTTCCTTTTTGTTTATAACGTCAAATATAAACATTTTTTCAAAAAACCGAGACTTGACACTAAAAGAGACCAATATTTAGATGAGCTATGCAAAATATCAGACAAAAATATTCAACCGTGCGGCCGGAAACTGGGCAACCATTTTATAACGCTGATAAATCCCCTTAACGTGAGTGGCGTGGCGTATCCAGTGGCTTAGAGGTGGAGGGGATACATAGGTTGGAAAGAGAAGGCGGATACCACTCTCGGCCACGCCGCCGAAGCTCGGTCTGTGGAACTGCAGTGGGACTCCGATACCGTGTCAACAGTCGAAACTCGAACAGACCTCTTTTTCTAACGTGTGAAGATAGAAAGAGAGATCCGTTCGATTTTCGACTTTGAAACAGCATCGGAGTCCCACTGCAGTACTCATAGTGCCTCGTCGAGCGCCGAGCTCGAAATCGGGGGAGTCCCAGCGCAAGACAAAAGAAAGGGTCAGCTAAGCCCTCAGGTATCATGTGGTACCCTGAGATGGCCTTAACCCATTTAAACAATTGATTATTGTTTATAACTATATTCTCTTAGAGTAATGCTAGAATGCTGCATTTTTTCTGAAATCTTTAGTTTTGCTTTGACTCTTTAGTTATGAACAAATAATAAGTGAACCTCAACGAGAATAATTTTTTAAATAGTATTTTACTTTTTTAAGTTAATTATTTTTGCTCTTTTTCCAATGCTTAAAAAAATTAATTTCAACAAAAAAGCTATCTTACACAAGAGACAAAAACAAAGAATGGAATAATTAGGTGTGGGTGCGAGACCTAGCTGTGTAAATGACTTGTAAAAGTTTTGTTTTAAATTACAAGAAGTTTATTGGAAATCGTACAAGCAAAATATATTCGCGAAAAAGAAAGAGATTGTTTAAAATATTTTTCCGTCTAATGTTTATTTATCATTTGTTCATAACTAAAAAGGCAAAGCAAAGTTAAACATTTCAGAAGAAACCGCAACGTTCTAGCACTTATCTAAGAGAAAATACTTATAAACAATAATAAATTGTTTAAACGACTATTTTTATTAACTTCCATTAATTATTATCTCACTAAGTGAAATGTTGGCAAAAAGTTAAAAATTTCAGAAAAAATCGCAAATATCTGGCATTAATATAGATGAAGATAGTTATTAACAATAATAATTTGTTTAAACAATTATTTTTGCTCAACTTAAATCATTATTAAGTCACTCCATGTGAAAAATAGACAAATAGTTGAAAATTTCAGAAAAAACCGCAACTTTCTACCTTTAAGCAAAGAGAATATTACTACCAATGACAATTTGTTTAAACAATTATTTTTGCTATATTCAATTAAATCTTAACCCACTCCAAGTGAAAAGTGAACAAAAAGTGGAAAATTTTCGAAAAAACTGCGACTTTCTATCTCCATTCTAAGAGAAAATTGATTAAAACAATAATAAATTGTTTAAACAATTTATTTGAACATCTAATTATCAGTATGAAGTAGTGTTTCATGTATCAGAAACAATTTGCATTAAAAAAACAGCAAAAAAAAATCATAATTAGCGCCAAAAACTCGCAAAACCTATTTTTTCACCTACGTGTTTCTTTCGGGACCCTATAAAACAGACTTATGGGGGTGATATTTGAAAAGTAATATTTCATTCGTATTCTGTGGCTGATTTTCAAAAAAAAAATGTTCAGTTTCAACTTGATTCAGCTAATATTGAGGATTCTGAATAAAATTTACAAAAACATCTTTTTTTCTTAAGCGAAATATGTGTTAAACTTCATGGGGCTTGCGCCACCTCTAAATATCATTTTAAAACATGGATATATTTTTGTGTGTATTCAAACAAGATTCCAGGCGTTATTCATGAAAAATCGAAAAACAAAAAATTTCCAATGCATTTTTGGACCACCCTAGTGGACACACATGAAAAACTAAGAATATTTTCACGACTTTTTGTTTGGACTTTTGTGTTGGCCTCCTTGTTTTTGAAGACCAATAATATCTATATTTTCATAAAATATGTCCACTTGGACAGATTAGGCGGGAGGGGGTCGTCAAAATTCCACGGCTGTCCACGAGGGTGGAGGGGGGTCAAAAAGTGATGAAAAAATGTCCAACTTGTATATGGATGGCCTCTTTTAGTGTTCTAAAATCTAAACTAAAGGTCAAGTTCGTTATCCAGCCACTTTGGATAAAAATACAAAAAGTTGTAGCGTTTTCAAAATTTTAGACCATTTTTTTTAAGATTTAATAATTCTATGTACGGCAATTTGTAGTACTAAATAAGACGTACAATTTATCCTCGTGACTTTTTTCGATGAAAATAAAATTACCAGAGTTATAGCATTTACAGAATTCAAAAAAACAAATGAAATTTAAATTTTTCAGCCAAACAACGCGCGTCATGAAAAAAAGTCACGAGAAGAAAAACGTTGCCTTTTGAACACCCTACAAGATTGTCATCACAACTTTTAGAATTTTCTTGAAAAATCGAAAATTCAAATTTTGAGCCAAATTACGCGAGATACGGAGAAACTGTAAGGAACAGAATTATTGGTCTTAAAAAGATCTACAAATTTTCCATTTACCATTTTATAATTGGATAAATAATTTTCGTTTTAATAGTGAAAAATGCGGTTAAAAACTAATTTTTTTTATAGGATGCGCCCTTTTTTTAATCATAAAAACAAGACAATAAAAATACGTATGTTCTAATACCAATGCATATTCTGAATTGTAATAATCTGAATTTATTGAAATGATAAATTTTTTAGGGTAGCTGAGAATAAAATCTAATGCAAAATAAGGAACAAATATTAAAGTACTCATGATTAATAAAATTTGTACTTTATTTTGCAATATCTGAATAAGCAATCCCAGTCCGAGGTACATGAATAAATGTAATATACATTTGATATATGGTAATAGTGTTGAACGTAATGTAGGAAAGTTCGCATTTTGAACAAAATCGAGTGCGAAGCACGAGATACGTGATGAGAATGTGTTCGTTAAAGCCGAAGGAGCTTTAACAAAAGAGAATTCACAATCACCAAATTACAGTTGTCGATGCTTTGACCTTTAATTTTAAAAGGTCTGTGCACAAAAATGTGGTGGAAGTAAAAATTCCGAGCACGAAACGCGAGAACCAACAGACGCGCGCCCCCGGCGCGCTCAAACTGGCGAGCGAAGCGAGCCGCGCACTTAGCGCGCGATGAGAATGTGCCCGTACAGTGGGCAGATTTTTTATATTGGGAATATAACAGTATTGTATTTGATTTCATTGTTTATGCGTCTTCGAAACGCGCGGATTAATTTATTGATGAACTTTCGATGACCATTCTTGATTAATCAATAACGCGACTTAGAGAAAGTTTAAAAAAATCTGCCCGCTGCGCGGGCACAATCTCTCTGTTGGTTCTCGCGCTTCGTGCTCGATAATGTACTTATCTCGCGCTACGCACTACTAGAGTCTGTAGCGCGCCTAGATACACGTTTTTCCTCTATCCGCCAAGCGTATTGCACATGTGCCAGTTCTACTCTCGTTATTTTCCCGATTCCTCGATGGCTGTTTTAATTACCGCAAAACCTTTATCAGCTAAATCCAAGTCTCCTGGTTCCAGTAAATCTAACAGTCCGCTTTTAACGGTAATTTAAGAATCTTTTGTACGACCGCCGAAGCATTTAGATATGAAATTAATAAATCCCGATGGGGTACAACCGACGAGAATTTTGACTGTAAACCCCTTTTTATAGTGTGAATATAAATGGACGCGATCTGAAATTTTACGTGGTTCATCAACTTGAATTTCCGTACAATCAATGATAACACGGCAATTTTCATAACTTTCTTCAAAAGCCTCAGGGGCAACGACCGTAGGACTTCTTTCGAGGGCCAAGATACGAAATTCTTACATTTGTGTGCTAATTGCTCTAAAATTACATAAAACGTTCTCGAAATAGTTGTCCTATGGACGCCGAATAAAACGCCTATTGCCGAAAATGTCAAACACAATTTCATTTTGAAAAGAAAAGCAAGCAAACGATTTTCTCGCGACATTTTACACTTATCAAAACCTTGTACAAAGTTCAAAAGCAAAAGAAATGTTGATAAGTTAACGCCTGCCAAATTCAGAATATCTTCATCTTTTTTGATAGAAATAAATCCATGAAATCCTTCGTTACAGTGAATTGAAAAATCTTTCGTCAACTCATCTGGTTCTGGGCCAACTTTTGCATCAGAAAATTGTTGTGTTTCTCCACAGCATTTGTCTGCTGTTTTGATATTGAAGGGGGGCAGCTTTTGAGGCCCAGCATAAACGTTCGTTCGCACTTCGGCATCCGAAATCGTTTCGTTTTGATAAAGAGTGCACATGAGAATTGTCATTTGTTCACCGGCTTCTTCCATTAATCAACACTGAGTACCTTGTTCTGTTGCATGTTTTTCTGGAGGCTCATTGCCGCATCCACTGTCTCCTGGTTCTTCGATAACTTGACTAAGTTTGAGGGGTTCGGTTTTTGTACTCTCCTTAGTTTTTATACTCCCCTTTTCTACGCTTCTTTTGAATCTGGAAAAATGATATTTAATTTAATAATAGTTTAATTTTCAACCAAAGGAATGAATCCTCAATCAAAAAGATCATTTTTGCAAAGATTTTTTACCGTCAATGAAATGTGTACTGCATATAAGAGACGATGGCGATGGTTGCCAGGGTGACCCATCGGGACTGAAATTTAAAAGATACATAACAAATCAAACCTTTAGAAAACATCACAACATAATCTATCAATTTGTCACAGTTCACTTACTTGACTTGTTGGACAGCTGCAATTCACCTTAACCTCTGGTCTTTGAGGTGCACTTTCGTTCAAACGATTGTTTACACACCCGACCACGCATCACAGAGACCCACTTTTTTGGGAGGCCATTTTCAGTAATAATTATGATTTTTTTCAACAAATCGTGGCACTCGCGTATATTAAGCAACGTTAAAGACGCATCTCGTCGCACCGGAAAACTTTTAGAGTTTCGTCACTGCGAGCGCTGCCTGCAATTACTTGCTTGGCTCAGCCTACCTGCACATAGTCATTAACCCGGAACCGAAAATGTGCATCAAATGTCTCAGATTTGGACACATTAGTATACACTGTAGATCTGGTGAACGCTGCAGGCACTGTGGTTCCTCGGAGGTTCACACTGAGGCGAAGCCATGTCCTAACGCGAATAGCACTTCAAAATGTGCGAACTGTGATGGGGATCACTCACACTCTTACAAAAAATGCCCGGAATATCTATTTCAGAGAGAGTTACGAGTTTTTGCTACTAAATACAAACTGCCTTTCAAAGAAGCCCTACTCGGGCCCCCGTTTACAGCCTCAAAAACCTTATTACTCCCAAACTCTAGCAACGCCTAAGGCTCCAGAGATGTCGAAACCCCCATCACAATCTAGATGGAAACTTCCAGAAGTCCATTCAAAACCCATGCAGACCCCCTCGAGTGGGCATTCCCACCAATCATTGCGAAGAGGATCCAACTCATCGTACTCACATCTCCACAACAATGGTAGAATTCCCAGCCTTTTTCCAAACGGTTTTGCTCTGCATAAACTAAATGGTACTGGTCCCGTGAGCCCCTCATCCTCCACTCCCCCCACTTCTCCCTTCCCCTCCCCTCCTCCATACCCTGCCACCAACCCCTTTAACTCACCCCCCCTACTGACCCCGCTCATACCCCGGATTCAAACTCAACCAGATCAACAATCATTAGTGCAACCCTGTCTTCTCTGATGAACTTGGTGGAACTTTTAGTCTCGGGTCACCTCAAAACAGAGGAAAGTCAAAATATTCTAAATAAAGTATTGCACTGTGTGAACCTTCTTACTAAATCCTTACTCGCTATTGATGGCTCAGCTTAATAGATTGAGAATCGTTCAATGGAATTGCCGGGGAGCCTTGCATAAACAAGGCGACCTATCAAACATCCGTGAGGAATTCGAAATTCTACTTTTGTCTGAAACATTTTTTAAATCCACTTCAAATTTTAAAATCAAAGACTTCAATATCATCAGAGCAGACAGGCAATGTAATAACGGGGGTGACTTGGCCATTGTCATAAGAAGGGGAATCACATTCTCCAAAGTCACTTCCATCTTCAACATAGAAAATAGTCTGGAGACTCTAGCATTCTCAATCAGCACTTCCCTAGGCAAACTTTTGATTGTTTCTCTATACAGAGTGCCTGCCTCCGATAATTATATATCATCCGAGACGTGGACTAAATTATTTAATTCTATTCAAAATCTTAATTTTAGCTCATTGTTTATTGCTGGAGACTTTAACTGCCACAACTCATTATGGGGAAGTTCGCATAACTGCAGAAATAGTTTGGAACTATGCTCTGCCCTTGATAAGACAAATCTTATTCCCCTTAACACAGGTGAACCCACCTATCGTACTAGACCAGACAGCCCCCTTCAATAATTGACCTAACATTCGTGTCTCAGAATCTCTTTAACATCTCCTCATGGGGAGTTTGGAATGACTCTATAGGAAGTGAGCACTTCCCAGTGGTATCAAGTCTAGGTATCTCTACCCCAATAGCTTCGTACGCTAGCCCTCCCTCAAAACCTCCCAAAAATTTAACTCACTCTAAAGCTAGAAAGAAAAAATGTATCCCTGCTCCATGGTGGGATGGGGACTGCGACGCTGCAATTGAGGAAAGAAAGGCAGCCTTGGCGGCATACAGGAGGCGCAGAAATGATGTTAACTACATTAATCTAAATAGAATAGAAGCTACTTTAGGAAATTCTGTGAGACCCTAGATAGGACAACACCGATCTCAAGAGTTTGGCGAGTCATCAAGTGTTTTAAGAACAAATACACTCAACCGCCGAACGCATCCTGTTCAGGAGATAGAGACGATTCAAAAACTCCATGCTCTGGCGAAGGAGATGTTTCCACCAACGGTCTTCTTCGACTCCTTCCCTGAAAACTTTCAGGAGAACGAGTTCCTAGAGGCCGTGTTCACGGAAGCTGAACTTTCTATAGCCTTAACTTCAGTAAAAGCTAAATCCTCTCCTGGATTAGATAAAATTGATAATACTATTTTACTTCCGCTTCCTGATCAGGTCAAAACAACACTTCTTGCAATTTATAATGAAATTTACCTATCTGGCTCCTACCCAGACTCCTGGAATAACTTTCTAATTTTTTTGTGCCTAAATCATCGCCAGGCAAATTCCGTCCAATTTCTTTAGCTTCATGTTTGCTCAAGTTGATGGTAAGGCTCATCTACAACAGACTCTCGTGGTACGAGAAGCATAATCACATCCTCTCCCCTACTCAATTTGGTTTTAGAAAGAGAAGATCCTGTGCTGATAACCTCGCTATTTTATCATCCGAAATTTTTTGGGTTTTGCAGATGGCGAAGTTGTTGCTGGCCTGTTTCTGGATCTGAAAGGTGCGTTCCCTAGTGTCGTTCCCCAAATTCTAACTGAAGATCTCAAAGAGATCGGTGTTCCCCGACAAATGGCTAGATTTATCTACAATGCTACCTCTTGCAAAAACGTCTACTACAAAATTAACGGTGAACTAGTGGGCCCTAGAAGCAGTACAGTCGGACTCGCTCAGGGTTGTATTCTCAGTCCAATAAATTACTCAATTTATACCAGAAAAAGTCAACGTCTAATCCCTGGAAATTGCATTATCATAGAGTTCGCTGATGATATCCCTATTCTTTGTCGTTCTTTTGACCCAACAGTATGTATCAAATCCCTTCAGAAATGTCTCAACGACCTTGCTGTTTTTTTAGGACAAAGAGGTCTTAAGCTCTGCCCAGAAAAAACCAAATTGGTCCTTTTCAACAGACAGAATATAGATACATCTGACCCATCATATACCTTATCACTAAACAACATTATTATTTACCCTTCGATTCCTGTCAGATTTCTTGGAATTATTCTAGACATTAGGTTATCCTTCCAATATCATTTTCTGTATTTATGCGATAAAATAAGAAAAATCTTGAACATCTTTAAAGTATTGAGAGGCACCTGGTGGGGTGCAAACCCAAACATCCTTAGGATGCTTTATATCTCCCTCATAAGAAGCAGTCTGGAATACGGATCTCATGTCTTTAATTTCTCGTCTCACAAATATTTTGATAAAATAGAACAAATTCGCAACCAAACACTAAGGCTAGCTATTGGCTACAGAGGTAGCACTCCCATCAACGCTATGCTGACAGAGTGCTGTGAGCCACCTTTTAAAAAAAGATTGTCCTTCTTGGCTAAGAAATATATTATTAAAACCTTTGCAGACCTGGACCACCCGCTTCCAGATATGCTTCTCTCTCTTTCGGATCAGGTTATTAGAAAAAAGAAAGTCAATATCATCAATCAATTCGTCCTTCTGAATGCGTTCGAAAAAGTAAAAAATTTAAAACATAAAATTCGTAGATCAGACATGCATCCTCTTTATGAATTTCCCTATGAAGGTATGCTTTTCGCCCCGAACATCAATATAGGAATAGACCGGCTTGTACAGAATAGCCCTTCTCCTACAAATCTCTTCAAAGACCTAGTGAATAGCCAGTTCCAGGAATATTTACACTTTTAGACTTTTAGGTTCAAAATCGATTACTGAGCCCACAGCTGGATGTGCCTTAGTGAGCCCGGATGCACAAGTCACGCGTATGTGAATATTGTCTAACTTTGCTTGTATTTTTCAATTGAAGCCGTAGCAATATTATATACTCTAGATTACATCATCAGTCTCCGATTTGATAAATCAGTCATTTTCACAGATTCCTTAAGCGTCCTAGAAAGTGTAGGATCCAATAGTCCTGGATCTACAAATTCCTACCTGATATTTATAATTAGAAACCGCCCGGCAGTTTTGAATAAACTTAAATGCATGGTACCTCTAGTTTGGATCCCTGGTCACAAAGGTATCCCAGGTAATGAAGCGGCAGACGTAGCAGCTATATCAGCAGCTAAGGATGTCACTCTCCTCAATGTACCCCTCCCTTTTTCTGACTTATTTTCCTCCGCCCGGAAATCTATAGATGAAATTTGCAACAACTACTATTTGGAAATAGGTAAAAACAAAGGTGTCTGATACACCCAGCGTTTTTATAAATATAGCAAAAAACCTTGGTTCTCTTCATTTAACGGCCCAAGAAAATGGATAGTCTCGCTCTGTCGCATGAGGAGTAAACATTATTCCTTAAATGCTAGCGTCGCCCGAAAAAATATTAGAACTACTGGAGGTTGCCCTTGCAACTCTGAAATTGATGAATATTTAGACCATGTGCTCTGGTCCTGTCCCAGATTTGATACACATAGAACAGAATTAATAAGTTCTCTTTCAAAACTTCTAAAATGCCCTCCTCCGTTTTGCTCATATCAAATATTAGTAAACCCCTCATTTAAAATCGCGTCCCATATATTTAAATTTAAAAAAAAAAGCAAATCTTAAAATCTAAGTTACAATCTAAGCTTGCCAGGCTGCCCCGTGCGGAAGGTGTCGTTGAAAAACGGCTCCTTTCGCGCGGAGTAGTCGGCCGGGTGTATTTTCGAATTCTGCCGCCTTGCTACGTAATAGTCGGGAAACCGAGTTGACTGTACAATCTATTCTGGGATTGCGCAGTTGAGCTCTGCCCGACATTGTTTGCTTCAGATTCAGAGGAGTTCACTCCCCCTCAACTTGGTCATGGACGGGTATGCAAAGCTTTTATAAAGCAGGTATAGCGCCAACGAAGAATAGGAAGAAGAGGAAAAACGGTGGGCGCGCTACGGACTCTAGTCTACGCACTCGGTCTTTGTATTTCTCCCATATTTATGCGCAGGCCTTTTAAAACTAAAGGTCAAAGCATCGACAAATGTAATTTGGTGATTGTGCATTATCTTTTGTTAAAGCTCCTTCGGCTTTAACGAGCACATTCTCATCACGTATCTCGCGCTTCGCACTCGATTTTGTCCAAAATCGGACCTTTCCTACATTATGTTCAACACTATTATTACACTATGATTACTGTAATATTTGTTCCTTACTTTGCATTAAACTTTATTCTCAGCTACCCTGAAAAATGTATCATTTCAATAAATTCAGATTATTACAATTCATAATATGCATCGGTATTGAAACAAAAGTATTTTCATTGTCTTGTTTTTATAATTAAAAAAAAAAGTGCGCATCCTTTTTAACCAAATTTTATTACATATCTTATTGCAACTTGTGTCGTCTTTCCATAAATTTAATTTGTTTATTTTTTAGGATTTAAGTCAAATAAAATGTTATTGTAGCACGTGTACTTTTTCCAAAAATTTAATTTTTTATTTTTGATATATTTTTATAACAAGAGTTTATAACAACTTGGTAGATATTTTTTGGTTGAACGACTTTTGTTTTTTAATTTTTTTGCGTCTCTTGTGTCGTTTCTCCAAAAATTAAATTTTTTATTTTTAATCTTATTTTTTACGATTAAAAGAAAATCCACTCGGGTTATCTAATTCTAATCTACTAATTTTTTTTATTTTGAATGTTATTTTTTACGATTAAAACAAAAACTACGCGTCGTATCCAAAAATTATTGATGAAAACCCGATAACAAGCGTTGAATTCAGAAGAATTAATATTTTCAGATTTCAGCGTAAAAGTGAAGATTATTTTATTCTTTTGAATGCGCGATTTTTCCATCTGTCTAAAATGCCATTATAAGAATAGGATATCTCCGAAACTAATTCACTTCTATTCCCACAGCGACAGCCGCATAGTTTCCTATTCCCCAAAAGAGAACGTGTTTTCAATATATTTAATTCCTTCTAATTGTACCGGTAGGCACACCTCACAGAGATGTTTTGTATTCCGCAGAAGTGGTCATATTTTGAGTTTATTTAATTCCTTCTAATTCGTTCACAAAATATGTGTAATAAATTATTTTAATTCCCACATTTCAATAGATTTTATTTGTAATGTATTCTCCTCAATGTTAGCAAAGATTAATGCATTTTTTAAAATGTTTAAATAAATGATTAAAATATAAATAAATATAAATTTGAATCTTTTCCGAATGTATAAGTTAGATAGAAGACTATTCAATATGGAATAACTCGAGACCTGAGGGTGACAATAGCCGGATTTTTATGGAATTAAACAACGTTCATCAAGAGGAGTTAGGAGGTGCTGTTAAGCACGCTCTTGAGGTCATTTATAAGCCGTCCTGCAATGAGTACGCGGCGAAACCAAAGAGTGAATCTTTATTCAATGATACAAATAATATGAATGACATTGGAATTTGCGTTCTTTATTTAAAATTAATGATTTGTATGCGCGTTGAAAATATTTTATAAGCAATAAGAAATAAGAAATAGACTATTCCATTTTAAAACTCGTCTTATAGTAAGCATTGTTTGTATCAGGAAAATTTAATACATAATGTGTTGCTTTTTAAAAACAAACTTTAAACATGTTCTAAGCATTGTAATTATTTATAATAGAGCACTGGTAAAAATATTAATATTACATATATTAATAAAAACAAGTTTATATAATTCTGATTGGCCTTTTCTTTATCACATGCAAATGAAAATATAATAAATCATAAAATAAATATAATATCATAAAATATTTATTAATGAGAAAACAATCCATAAATTTCAATTCCATATAGCGTTCTCAAAGCGAAATTATTTTAATCTTTTCTATTCCTTCTTTTACACTCTTCTACTTTTTAATTCTTTTTAATACGCTTCCATTAAATTTTACTACGTCGATTGAGGGGAATAGGATTTGCACTTTTTCTTTTCCCGTTGGGGGATTTTTAGACGGAGGAAAAATCGCTAATTCATAGGAATACAAATTTTTAATTCTTCTGAATTCAACGCTTGTTACCGGGGAGTTTAGATGAGTTTTCACTGAGCAACTTTTGTCTATTCATTTTTATCATAGCTTGTATCGTTTGTCCAAAAATTTAATTTTTTTATTTTTTATGTTGTTTTTTACGAATAAAACAAAAACTACAAGTCCTATCAAAGAATGATTCATAAAAAATTTGTAGACCTTTTTTCGGTGAACAACTTTTGTGAATTCACTTTTTTCGTACCTTTTGTTGTTTTTCCAAAAACTTAATTTTTTTATTTTTAATGTTGTTTTTTACAAATAAAACAAAAACTACGTGTCCTATAAGAAAGTGATGAATAACAAATTTGTAAATCTTTTTTGGGTGCACAATGTTTGTTTATTCATTTTTTTTTCGTATCTTGCATAGTTTGACCGCAAAATAGATTTGTTTATTTTTCATTATTTTTTGTGCGATCAAAATTTGAATTTTCGATTTTTCGAAGAAAATTAAAAAAGTTGTTCTGATAATATTGTAGGGCTTTTAAAAAGCAACGTTTTTTCTCTCTTAACTTTTTTTCATATCGTGCGTTGTTTGGCTTAAAATGTTCGTTTTCGTTTTTTTTTCGGAATTCGGGACCGGATCCTAGTAGGATCCTATTTATGAAATTTTTTAAAAGTTTTTAATAAACTTTCGCAAATTATCATAATTGTGCTTTCCAAATAAAAAAATGGTCAGCACAATATGTGTGTATATATATATATATATATATATATATATATATATATATATGTGTTATTATTACATGTATGTGTATTTGCGAAAGTTTATTAAAAACTTTTAAAAATTTTCCTAGTAGGATCCTATTAGGATCCGGCGCCGGATCCGGTGTCGGATCCGGTCCCAAATTCAGACAACAGTTCCGGCATCGTTTTCGACGCCGGATCCGGCGCGGGTTCCGACTACGGTTTCGACGCCAGATCCTATTAGTATACGACGCCGGATGCGACGCTGGTTTTTTCAGTAGGGTATGGACAGCCGTACATAGAATTTTTAAATCTTGAAAAAAATAGTCTCAAAAATTTTGAAAATGCTCTAACTTTTTGAATTTTCATCCAAAATAGCTGGTTAACGAAATCGTTCTTTCTTATTAAGCTTTGAAAAAGTGTGCCAAAGAACAATCCAATTTGATCAATCTTTCTAAAGTTATCGTGCCTACACGATACTACAGACTGCAGACAGACACCTTCGTAAAAATCTTTTTTTCAGACTCAGCGGGTCTCAAAACGTGGAGATTTGATCAAAACCGACTAAGTTAAATTTGACATAAAACCAATAAGGTAGATGTCCCAGTAATCGTGAGTTTTGAGGTTTAAACGCCAGAAGTAAGTATTTTCCGCATAAAAATACAATCCTAAAATATTTTTAAGTAAGTTTGAACAGTGCTTGTTGTGGAAACCAAATTAGTTTTTTTATACAAATAGTACACATGAGTAAAAAAATTCATATGTATTACCGGTGGCGATGAATCACGAAACGCGGAAAATAACTTAACATTCAGGTTAGGAAAGGCGTTTCTTTGTTCAAGCTTTTAATATGTCAAGAAATTACTTGATCGGGACAATTATTTTTTTGTAATAAAAAATCATTTTTGTTTCATAAAATTAAGTAAAATCTTCATTTAGTACCTTCTCGTTCGAGAAATATCGATCACGATTATAGGGACGTTTCAAAAGCATACTTACTCGAGTAATCGTGACCGGTCACGAAGACTAGGACGACTCTGTCAAAATTTTATTTCCATATTTCATGACAAATAATAATTTAATTAATTTCAAAAAGCCGTGAAATGAAATCGGAGAACTGACTTGTTACTGTGAGCAGTAATCGTAATATAAATTAGTGCTTAAAACTGAAAAAAGCTGATGTACAATATTGGCATGACTTTAGTGATTTCATTATCAATTTTTTAGTTTGTTATCATTTTTCAGTGAAGTTAATATTTATTGAGTAGTTTTTCATTAGCTAACATTGATCCATACTGCATAATATAAAGAAAAATGTGTAATAAATATATAATTATTGATAGTATTAATATTTTTACAACGTAAACAGAACATAACCTCCAAATACACATGATTTTTTAGTCACTGCAATTTATCAAATTTCAACATTGTGTTTATAATTTATGTTGCAAAAAAGTTAATTATACAAATTACCAGTGTGTAAGTTTTTTTATCAAAAAATACACTTGAAATACACCTCCAAATCGCTAAAAACTGATTTCAAGAAAACTTATCCTTTTGCACGAAGACTGGGACAACGGCTCACGATTACTAGTACATGGCAGATTTGGAAATCACGATAACTGGGACATCGGTGCTTTTTGACTTTTAATTGTTTATAAATAAAAAGTAATAATAAATATAATGTAAAAACAATTTTTATAATATTCTAGCATGTTTAATGCTTCAATCAGTACCAATCATTTTTTAAATAATCCTCCCAAAACAATTTTCTAAATATTTGAAGTCAATGAAATCTCTTATGGTCACGATTACTGGGACGTTTACCTTACCTTCTCATTAGGATGAGAATATAAAAAGTTACATTGTTTCTATAATGAAAACTTTTGTTTTGATTTTGAGTATAACACTATACAGGACACCCACAGTGAATACATCAATATTTTGAGTTGTATATAAAAACATATAAATATATATATATATATATATATAAAATTCCATTTTTTATCAAATGTGCTCAGTGGTGATAAAGAAATTGACAATTACGATTGTTGCGATAATATTCGTAAATATTTAAGTCGATAGGTTGCAACATCTTAAAAAGGGTAAAAGACTTGTTTGTAGAAATTTTTAATCTAAATAACTTTGTACACAACAAATTTACCTTTTCTTACCAGTTTACGCAAAAATTAAAAGATTTTTATATAAAAGAACAATCTTCTTGCTGAAAAAATGGTTTACCTGAAATAATCATTTAAGAATGTAGTGCATATTATCAGCAAGAATTCCTAAAAAAATAATTTCAAACGGTGGACTTTTTGAGAAAATATAGTTTTAACATTTTTAGAAAAATACTTCTCATTTTGTAATTTTCTACGACATTTATATTTTCTTTGGATCATTCGATAGACCAGGGATTCCTCCATTATTTAGAAAAATAGATATCCAAATTTATTTAAAGAGTAGAAAAATACAGCATTTAAAAAAAAACAATTTATTATGACGCCCGAAGGGGGGAAACCTCTCTGCATGATTTGACATGGAATCGGTCTTGTTTATTCAAGAATCTGTTGATCAGCCTTAACAAAATTTATGAATTTTTACTTCTTTTTTTAGTTATGAATACTTGATTATCAATAAGATTATTATAATACTAAGTAAATGCACCAAAGTGAACAAAGGGCAACAGTTATTTACTTCTGAAAAGTGACGTGAGGTTATGTTTGTAAACACATTCCTACCGTTCCTACATTCCTACTGAAATATGAAGTAATACACAAGAAAACTTACAATCTACCTTATAATATGCATAGAATGACGCCTCGAATATATTTGTTATATGAATACACTTATTTATGAGAATTCAGATCCATCTTTATACTTACTTTTTCAGCTTTTACATTCGCAATCCTTTTGAAATTTCCACAAAAACTCAAATTTACTCCAATTATAATGCTTCCATCAGCGTCTATCTTCTATAATAATTGCTTCTATTCTTCTATTCAAATGACCGAGTGATCACGTGTGAATTGTGTGATTGGTCAAAAAGGTTCATTGGGGGAAATCCACTATGTTAGAGTTCCTCTAGGGAGAGTTGTGTCACGTTACCCCCTCCACTAGCCGACGCGAAACCGGAATCGGAAATACGTAGTGAAGCGCGAAACATTTAAAGTATTCTAGATGTCTCACTCAGCAAAACTTTAATCTAAAAGCCAAAAACAAAAGCAGAGAAGAAGCAAAACTTTAAGAAAAGGTTATGTGTCATATATTTTCATGAAGTGTTTATTATGAAAATACACTTTTTCAATGAAAAAACAATAGTGTCGTATTGCATTCTCTACAGCCGTAATAGTTCTGGCCAAGGATTTTACTTAAGACAAGCGCCAAACGATCCTAAGCTTAAGCAATTATGAATGGAGAGTATTAATCGAGATTATTGGATACCTCACTCGAAATCAGCTGTTTGTGAGGTAAGATTTTAATTTTCAATAAATAATGTAATAAAAGTCGGAAATGCACCTTCTTTTTTCACGATTGCAGGTACATTTTGACTGTAACATGTGGGAAACTATTATCTTCTATTCAATCAGTGTCTGAACATTAAATTTGACTTGAAAGTCGCGCCAATTTCAAAACATCCGATTCCGCTTTCGCGGCACCAATCAGAAGCGGAGTAAGCGGTGACACAACTCTCCCAGGCCTACACGACTGTGTGAATAGAAATGGCCGAAGAGTGGGTTTAGGCGGGGCACAGAGGGGTGCAGATTAGTTCAAAAAGTGGTGGTAGGTGGCGCAAACCTTTTGATGATGAGGGACGTAGAGAGGCAAGAGGATTGCGCAGTCATGAAAGTGACATAAAAGTGAGGTTATGTTTATGTTTTTTATAAGTGTAATTTTTCAACTTGTCTGCAAAAGCAAAATATAATTCATCTGTAAATTCCAAAAACCACACTTTGGTATGGTAATTTGGTAATTATGGTAATTTTTTCAAACATTAAAACAAAATAATCTAAATACCTCAAGAAGAAACTGAGATATAATGGTTTATAAATTATTTCCCGCATACTAATTTTTGTTTAACAATCCATACTGGCATAACAGAATATAATTTTTAGTAATGCTACTACTTGCATGGATTTGTGCGCACGTTTGTATACATTGATGGTTTGCATGTGTTGAATTAAATTTTTAATTGAAGATACATTAAATAATTAATGCAAAATCCAGGAAATAATAAGCAGAAAATATGTCGAAATTATTACACACATTTTTTCTGTATTTCCAGTGTGATATTTACAGAATCTTGCATCTATCCTTCAATTTATTGTCGACTAAAAATTTTCATGACATTTTCAAAAAGCAAGTCAGGCAAAATATACCTATAATATACGCATATTTTGTAAATTTTATTAATTTTTTTGCAATTTTTTCAAACAGAAAATTTCAAACAGAAAAAAAAGCGTGAATAAAATTTCTGATCGAATATAAATTGAAGAATTGATGAGAAATTCTGGAAGTAACACACAAAAAGTACGAAAAACATATTTGTAGTCATTTTTACATATTTTCTGTTTAGTATATCCTGGATTTTGGATTAATTATTTAATTTATCTTGAATTAAAAATTTAATTCAACACACTCAAACAATCAATGTATACATACATGCGCACTAATACATGCTCACAGAGTCTTAGTTATTAAAACGGTGGTAGGTGGCGTTGAATTCCGCCATTTCTTTTACACACAGTCGTATAGGCCTGCAACTCTCCCTAGAGGAACTCTACGCTATGTCTGCACGCCGAGGGCAAAACAATAATAGGGAGATTTTGCATATCGTTCCGTACGGCAAACGCTAAAGTCACGTGATGACGTTTCTGCGCATGCTCTACGAGCTTCGCGTTAACGTTTTCCGCTATCCGACGTTTGTTAGAGTTTCGTTTAGCGTTTACCGTATGCTACGGAACGATATGCAAAATCTCCCTAATAATACAAAGGTGCCGTTCCATGTGGGCAGTAAAGTGAAACGTCGGCGTAAAACAGAAACTCATGAGAGTGACAGAGACAAATAGATCTGTCCGTCTCTTACACTCTTATGAGTTTCTGCTTTATGCCGCCGTTTTCTGCCTACATGGGACTGCACCTTAACTGCATGGGACAAATTATTTTTTATTAACTTGAAAAAAAATGTTTTGCCATCATAAGTGTATTTGGATATTATTTTTTATTTTTCAGAAGCTATTCTATCAAATAATAAAATCGATCATTTTTTCGTAACGATTTTATTATTTCATTGCACAGCTTTTGAAAAATAAAGAATAATATCAGAATAAACTTATGGTGATAAATAATTCTTTTCCAAGTTATTAAAAAAATGAAATATCGTTCCATGAAATTGTTATCATTGCTTAGCCCTCGGCGTACAGACATCTCGCGAGATGACGTCACAACTTGAAATGCCTATGCAGGTTTTGCCTGGTTTTGCATTTTCAGATTTCGTATCGCCAACTACACAATCAAGGATCATTTATTATACAATAAAGTCCTTAATTGAATTCCATCAAAATTTTTGGGTATTTCTAAAAAAATTGTATTTGCACAAATGCCATTATCATTTCGTATAATATTTGCGAATCTGTTATATTTCTAGACATTTTTTTGAATTTCCCGCGACGGTCAGATAAGTAAAATTTCTACAGTTTCTACAAAAAAATAAGTCATGCACATAACAAATTTGTTATATTTATATTTGTTCACTTCTTTTACTTGATTTTGCTAATTCAGTATTACGTACATTCATCACCAATATTTTTCGGTAATTTCAGCGATTTTTTGTAATAGCGTAAATTCGTCCCTTACTTTCCATCACTAATTTGACTAAAGTTGTTTCTTGCCCCCCTTTACTACCAATGCCACGAATTTTTTTTCTCTTCCGCTTGAAGACGTGAGCAGCTGTCGCCATGGTGCGTTATATTTTACGTCTGACTAAAATCCAAATTTATCTGTGCAATCAATTGCTATAAACTAAAAATTAATAGGCATTATTTAATTTTCAACATTTTTCTTTTCAGTCGGCCCATAAAACTTTTATTATAAAAAGGAAGTTAGCGAAGAAGCTAAAACAAAATCGGCCAATTCCACAATGGGTCCGAATGAGGACGGGTAATACTATCCGGTGAGTTTTTAAGTATTTTGTATTATTGTATCTTGTATAATTTCATGAAAAATCTAACAATTTTGCGAACATAAATTTGTTTTTGTTTTCAATTAGAATATGTTGGTGTTAAACAAAATATGAAGCATTGAAGTTATTCATAACCTCAAAGCGAAAGAAAACCGTCAAATATAAATAATATGACAGAAAGAATTACGAATTCCATTTTTTTAAAGAGCGCTCAGATCTCTCTTTAAAAATTTGTTAGATTTAACAATCTGGCTATTTTTCTCGATTTTAAAACCATGCTACGAATTATTGAATTTTGAGGTTGTGTCTAGACCGCGTTTAAACGCTTTGTATATATATTTTTTGGTATTTCGAATTGTGCAAATTTAGTATTACATGTTCTTTTTCGAAATTATATTTACTAAATTTTCACATAAGCTCAAAGTTTAATAATCTTTCGAATGGTTTAAAAATTGTTGAATATAAGACATTCGAGAAGAGAAATCTGAGTGTACTTCGGAAAAAAAGTAGTGCAATCTGTATTTATTTACTTACCGTATTTGGAGATTTGTATTTCGTTCACATTCAGACGAAATGGTAATTTTTATTGAGTCTTCAACATTACTTTTTTTTTTAAACGAGCTAATTATATGATAAAACATTTTAATAGTTAATCAACCATTTAAATTAATGTAAATTGCAGACTTTTTTACGGTTTAAATTTGAAACTAAACAATTATTAATTTTGAACGCTTTTAAATTCAAATTATTCAATTTTGAATGCCTTAAACACGAAATTAGATCTAGATGCTAGATGTTAATGTTTTCATCTTGGAATTTTACATTTTTTAACGGGCAGCACCTAAAATTATTCAATTATCAGTCTTCTATCTATTAAGGATTAAGGTTTTTAATTACAAATAGAACTGTAGATTCTTCAAGGATTAATTTCAAAATGGTTTCAGCCCTAGTATGTAGTGTAATGAAAAAATGTGTAATTTGTAAAGATTCAACCTGAAATTATACAATTATGACGCTCTTTTTATGGCTTTGAAGTTGAAATTGTAAAATTTTCAATAATTTATCTACTAATGCTTCTATTTTTAAATAAAATGGTATCTTGTGAGATTCAATTCCTAATTCCTCGATTTCAAACGCTATTAATCTAAAACTACTAAATTTCAAAAGTTTCAATCATAGATTATTTCATACTGAACTTTTAAAATTATTTGAATATATATATATATATATATATGAGGCGTTATTTCTCAAGTGTACCCACTCAAAAAGTCAAAGTTGTCCGATCTAAGTAAACGTAGGCAAAGCGTTGTGCTATTGGATAGTAGTTTATGGGGAAAAAATTTTGTCATTCGGATAAGTATTGACCGAGGGGGAGGGGGTGAAAGTTTTGGGATTTTCGTGGATATCGTCTATTTCGGCGATTTTTAACTCTTCTAATAGCGATAAAAAAAAATGTTGTCCAGTACAGTTTCGATAGAGGTTTTCACGCTCTTTCGATTGGTGCTACGCATTTTTTCAAAAAATAAATATTTGACCTTCAAAAATGAAGGTCAAAAATAAATTTGATTTTTTTTTCTAAATAAGACTCGTTTTTTTGTTTTGTTTTTTTTTGGTCTCAAAAGAAAGCTTAGGTTTTTTCCTATAAGACTATGTAGATTAGAAAATGGGATTCAAATTTTTAATTTATGAAAATAAGCGTTGAGTACTCCGGTACGCGCATGACGCTGCCGCTGGAGCCCCGCGGCGCACCGTGGTGCCTTCATGGTACTGTTTTTACGAAAAGTAATAATATATGCTAGTATATTTGATCGCTCTCTGCATTTTACAGGTTTCATGAATTAACTAAAATTAAAGCTTGGAGATTTTTTTATGCTGATGTCTCCTCTTCCATCTGCCTTTCTTTCAGCCTTTCGTTCTTTTTAGTGACAGTTGTTTTCACTTTGTTTTCTACTTTTCGTTTCTTCTCTTTTGGGAAGTAGTCGCATTCTGTGGCTGAGGAAAATTTCTTCAATTGAAGTCTCCCATCTTCAGTAGGTATAAATGCATGGTATTGCAAAGTCCCTTTGATTGTCACTGCAGCACCGAATCTGCTTTTCAGATCTTCAGCAGTGGCTTCCTGATCTTCCTTGCTACTAAAAATGATTTCAGTTTCCTTGTAGTACTTCTTTGCCCACTGAAATAAGGATGAAGCTTCTAGGATGCGATCTTCAGCGGAACATTGTTGGCTAAAGCTTGCTGCATTTCGTTTAACATTCGCCCCTATGCTCACATGCTCATTGCTAATATCCTAGCTCATAAGGTAGATTTCGGAATTCCAGCTGAGTGGCATTACCATCCTACCGCTCATGGTAAGGGAGCATGTGATGGCATAGGGACGAATGTTAAACGAAATGCAGCAAGGTTTAGCCTACAATGTTCCGCTAAAGTTCGCATGCTAGATGCTTCATCCCTATTTCTGTGGTCAAAGAAGTACTGCAAGGAAACTGAAATCATTTTTAGTATCAAGGAAGATCACGAAGCCACTGCTGAAGATCTTAAAAGCAGATTCGGTGCTGCAGTGACAATCAAAGGGACTTTGCAATACCATACATTTATACCTACTGAAGATGGGAGACTTCAATTGAAGAAATTTTCCTCAGCCACGGAATGCGACTACTTCCCAAAAGAGAAGAAACGAAAAGTAGAAAACAACTGTCACTAAAAAAAAACGAAAGGCTGAAAGAAAGGCAGATGGAAGAGGAGACATCAGCATAAAAAAATCTCCAAGCTTTAATTTTAGTTCATTCATGAAACCTCTTTTTCGACCTGACCACTTATTCAATAACTTGATTTTCTGAAATTCAATTTTTTTTTTCAAAATTCATGAGTGAACGTAATGCAGGCATTCAAATAATGGCAGTTTCAACCCTGTAAAATGCAGAGAGCGATCAAATATACTAGCATATATTATTACTTTTCGTAAAAACAGTACCATGAAGGCACCACGGTGCGCCTCGGGGCTCTAGCGGCAGTAGGGTTGTAAAATTTCATGAAACGTTGGTCCAATGAAAAGTTTCATGAAACTTTCAGGGTCTCGTGAAACATTGCAATGTTTCAAAGATGGTGGCGGGAAAATTCAAACCACATATAAGGGAAATGAGAAAATTTGTTATTTTTACTTTCAACGACACTTTTAGAAAAGTGCTTATGCACACAGTGCCACAATTTTTAATATTTCCACCAATATCACAATTTTACTGTCGTAACACTGAGAAACACTACATTATATTTGAAAACAAGTTTAAACTTGCCGCAAAGTGGCATACGAGTACCTAACCTGATCTTATTTCCGCGCATGAGCATATAGAAGTTCTCTACTTTCCCCCCAATGTTTCATGAAACGATGAAACTTTGACTGTGAAACATTTGAAAGTTTCAAGTGAAAGTTTCAATGTTTCAATGAAACGTTTCATTGTTCACAACCCTAAGCGGCAGCGTCATGCGCGTACCGGAGTACTCAACGTTTATTTTCATCAATTAAAAATTTGAATCCCATTTTCTAATCTACATAGTCTTATAGGAAAAACCCTAAGCTTTCTGTTGAGACAAAAAAAAAAAAAACCTGTCTTATTTCGAAAAAAAGTCAAATTTATTTTTGACCTTCATTTTTGAAGGTCAAATATTTATTTTTTGAAAAAATGCGTAGCACCAATCGACAGAGCGTGAAAACCTCTATCGAAACAGTACTGGACAAAATTTTTGTTATCGCTATTAAAAGATTTAAAAGTCGTCGAAATAGACGATATCCACGATAATCCCAAAACTTTCACCCCCTTCCCCGTCGGTCAATACTTATCCGAATGACAAAATTTTCCCCCCATAAACTACTATCCAATAGCACAAAGCTTTGCCTAAGTTTAACTTAGATCGGACAACTTTGACTTTTTGAGTGGGTACACTTGAGAAATAACGCCCCATATATATATATTATTTTGAAATAAACGTAAAAACATTGGTCGTTTTGGCAAATCAATACTAGTCATTTTGAGTCTAGGTAGTTGGCTACCTTGGTCATAGTACGAAACACTTTATGCTACTTATGCGCGCGTATTATAAACTTGGAAGACTGTAGTGCGAGTGTAGTGAATATTCATTTTTTTACCAAAAAAGTATAGATTGTATAAAAAGCATAGTAAATGCGGGACGCTACACCAATTTTCCGGGACACTTTGCGGGACAGAAGGTGCTAATGCGGGACGGTTGGCTACCTTGGTGATACCCCTCCTTATTATTCCTTCGTGGGTGTAGCTAAGATTTGTTTCTGCGGCCTGCCTGATCGAAAGTGGAGCCCCGATCCGACGAGTCCTACTGTATATGTATAAGAAAACTGAGCCAATCAGAAAGATTGACACTAGGTTGCGCCACACTGCCTCTAATAGGGCCGACTTGCTACGAGATGCATGGTGAAAATGAGAAGTGATATTTTTCAATAGTTCTACTATGATTTTCTTCATTTTTTTGCATCGAATAAGGAAAAATAAATGAGATTAAAGAAATTTAAAATGGCGGAAAATAACAAAAAATAAATAAGTTGTAAGAATTTAAATATTGCCAATATTATTTATTGTGCTACTAAAATAAATATTACCAATTGTTTTTTACAAATTCTGTAAGGTTTGCAAATAAGTAATGCAAGTAAATAGAAATAAAATTATCTTTTGAGGGTTTTGCCTAGAAAATGAGTAATTAATTCCGCATTAATATGTATACAAAGTATTTTTTTTTTGTTAAAAACAAAAAATAACGTTTAAATTTTATAGCGAAACGAATAACATTAACAACATTTGCATTTTTACCAATTATTTAAAGAATTTTTTTAAATTGCTCACCCTTTTCAATTTATTCAATCGCATTTATTTTCAAATCTTTACATTATTTTATCATTTATTTTTTCTTATTAGATGCTAAAACTCTTTTAATTTATTCATCCGGCAAAAGAACAAAGAAAAGCACAGTAGGTCTGTTAAAAAATATCACTTCTTATTTTCACCATGCATTTTGTAGCAAGTCGGCCCTATAGGTAAACAGCGCCGCGCGCGCTTATATTAAGTACTAATTTTCTCCGGTCACTTAGTTTTGAGTGGCACGGGGCTTTTAGTAAATCCTTAATGCAGGCCTCACAGACCGGTCCCCATATCCCCTATTGTACCCTATTTTCAAGATTTGTTACCCTATTTGCAGCCCATAGTGGAACTTTAAACAAATTTATAATATCAAAGCTTCCAAGAGTCAGGCATTTTGCAAAAAAAATAGCAACAATCAGGTAATTTCTGTAAGAAGTAACTGTAAAAAATAATGAGGGCTGCCACACAGTCACTATTACTCACTGTTTTCTGAAATGACTTTTTACAGATAAAGTCACTATATTCACTTTTCTTTCAATAAATAACTCATGGGTTTATCACTTCTCAATGTATATTCTATGACTGTTTCTGAATTGTCTTGAAATATTTTAGGGTATTTTTAAAGATTCTGAAATTTTTTAAATAGATTTCAATAATCTGAAGGGATTTTTAAGATTTTAGGGTATTTTTAAAAATTCTAAGGAATTTTCAAGAAATTTTAAAAGTTTCAAGGGGTTTCCAAAGATTTTAAATTATTTTTATTAACTTGAAGGGATTTCAAAGCGCTTGAAATATTTTAGGATAAAGAATTTTTGAAGATATGGAACGATTTTACTGGTTTTAAGATATTTTAAAAGCTTTCAGTAGATTTTATAAGGTTTCCGAGGATTTCAATGATTGTAAGGATTTTTTTAAAGATCTCACGGTATTTTAATAGATTTTCCAGGATTCCAGGAAATTTCATAGAATTTCGCGGGATTTGGTAATATTTTAGTGGATTTTAAAGAATTTATTCAAGAGAAGCGAGGTATTTCATATGGTTTCTAAGATTTGAAGAGATTAAAAATTATATTTTTTTATTTAAACCTGAATTCTCATGAATTAATCCTGAAATCTTTTAATTCTTCGGAATTCTTTTGAATTTTTTTTTCAATTCACTTGAATTCTTCTAAATGCCATAGCTGGGAAAGCATGGTTGTTCTGCCCTGGCAGATGTTTGATTCATATTTAAGGGGTAAGCTTCTTCCATTATAAGACTAATTTACCACAAGTGCCAAAAAAAAAAAAAAATACAAAAGTTATTTTAAAAATTTGAAAAATCAAAAAATGTGCATTGTTTTGAAAATGACTGAATCAATTTCGATGGTTCAAATATATATTGTACACAGCCATACCACGCTGAAAAAACCAGTTCTCGTCAGATCACTGAAGTTAAGCAGCGTTGGGCGCGGTTAGTACTTGGATGGGTGACCATTCGAGAAAACTGAGTGCTGTTGGCACATCGTGGGTATGGTGAGCCCACACTTGTAGTTATTTACTACAAGTTATCCACCTAGAAACACTACCCGAATCGGGTAGTGTCACGCCTACCCCGAAAGGGAAATGGCTTAATGGTATACATACATACATATCACAGCGGTTCTGAAAAAAACTGAGAGTCAATTCTGGAAATTAGAAAGGAATTAAAAAAAAATTTAATTTTAAAGAAAAAAAAAATTGCAATGAAAGCTTTTTGGTACCGCCGCATTTTTTTCTATAATACACCAGTTAGTTATAACATACATTTTGGCGAGCATCTCACATTACTCCTTTCCTCACCGAGCAAGTCACGCCTACCTCGAAAGGGAAATGGCCTGATGGTATAATAATAATAATAATCCCAGTGGTGCTTCACAGATTAAACAAAAATTATTTTGTTGGCCCCTATAAAGTATGCGATTCCATTGAAACGAGGGGTCTTCCTAATTTGTAGTCATAACTCTCTTAAATGAGCATCGTAGATGCGCTTATGCGTACATTTTACTTTACATCTTGTATTTTCAATATTTTTTGTATGCCATTACATACGCCATACACGTACGTGCTACATACATCTAATGTTTATGATAAACGCAATATGGACTGTGCAGACCCCCTGAAAATATAACATATTTCCACTGCAATGCGAACAATCGATTGCGGGAAAAATCTAAAAAACACTACATTTTTCGAGATCTCTTGATTCGAAGTGTTAATATGAGAGATTAGAAAAAGCATAGATAGAATCTTGAAAATAGTCATAGTTAAAATATTTCTTCCGTGAACTGCTGACATTCGCCAAACCATTTTTAATTTTGCCTAAGGTTTACCACGTGGATGTTGTCAGTCAGGTAAAAATACTTTTATATAAAAAAATACCTCTGAACATTTTCTACACTATATACATTATATAAAATATATACACTGTACAAACTATATACCTATATGAACTCAACAGTATATACATCTTATTTTAAATATGTACTGCCTTAAAGAACTATATTTTAAATCTAATTTCAGAAAATTAAGTATATACACTAAATACACTACTACACTCACGGTGGGCTTGGATTAAGTTCAACGCAAAAGGGCTTGCACCTTTCTTCTGAAATCATTACAGTGAAGCCTTACGATTATTTTGAGACCAAAAATAAAAAAATCGCTCGAGGGGATTGTTGAATAAACTCAATTTTTGATGTTCAGGCTATTGTGTATATTTTTGTAAAAATAACTCCAATGTGGTGCTTCTTCGGTTTAAACTGTGTAGTTTGGCTTCGACAAAAAATATCTAAACCTTAAAAATCTTTGGAACTCTGGGACCCATTAAAATTTTAGAATAAGTTTGAAAAATTACAGTTTTTATTAGTTTTAGGAATATTTATCCACTTCCGAGTATGCCACTTTAACTTTTTTAAGACAAAAATTAAAGTTCATTAAATTCCCCGTAAAACTAAAAGAAGAAGATTTTATCTTATGTAGTTTAGGAGATACACCCATCAGAAAATATATTTTTCTAAAAAATTTCACACAAAAAATTTAGTTTTTGTGCAATAGCATATTCCCTGTGCACTGTAGATAAAAAAACTTCAATATAAGTTGAAGACTTTAATTTCAAGAAAATTAAAAACGCATTACAATATTATATTTTGCATACGTCCAAAGTTATAGCGTGTTGAAAAATACCAACTTTTATGAAAGTTCGCTAAAATGGAAAATTTTTTCAATAGCAAATTTCTACTGCACTTCGCCTTAAAAATTGCTCTTATAATAATAAAAGTACATGAAATCGCTCATAAACCTGAAAAACTTCAATAATTTCTGAAATATGTCCATGAAATTAAGTTTTCTTTTAGAAGTTTAAAGTCATGTTACGAGTGGGTCACGTGGCCGGATTCCTACCTTACCGAAACTTTTTTCAAAATCAACTTACTTTCACACGAAACGCGATATCGATTTGAAAATTTGGGATAATAAATAAGAAGCGCTAAGAAAGGCGGCTCTGGTCCTAAATTTTTATAATTATGAAAAAAGTTTTTTTTGGAAATAATTTTTTTTTGCTTTTTTCATGATTATTAAAATTTAGAACCAGAGCCGCCTTTCTTAGCGCTTCTTATTTAATATCCCAAATTTTCAACTCGATATCGCGTTTCGTGTGAACGTAAGTTGATTTTGAAAAAAAGTGTCGGTAAGGTAGGAATCCGGTCACGTGACCCACTCGTAACATGGCCTTAAAGCGTGCTCGTAGTGCATTCCTCGCCACTTGTCATAAGGATCATTTGTTATACTCGATTATAGCCTGTTTTTTTGCGAGTACAATACCCTTCACTCTTTTTAAATGGTGTATATTTTTAATATTTTTCTGATTGTTTAGTTTAAAATTTTGTATACCCGCCGCTGTCAAAGGTTTCCTTTTTCATAGAATATTTAAAATGTTAATATTAACCATATAATAAAAATAATGTTGTTCGTTCGTAATTTATCTGCTTGTTTAATTATTGTCATGCCTGCATTATTTTCGATTCAAATGGAAGTAAACTTCTAAAAGAAAACTTATTTTCATGGATATATTTAAGAAATTATTAAAGTTTATCAGGTTTATGAGTGATTTAATGTACTTTTATTATTATAAGAGCAATTTTTAACGCGAAGTGCAGTAGAAATGCGCTATTTGAAAAAATATATACATTTTAGCGAACTTTCATAAAAGTTGGTATTTTTCAACACGCTATAACTTCGGACGTATGCAACATATAATATTGTAATGTGTTTTTAATTTTCTTGAAATTAAGTCTTCAACTTATATCGAGGCTTTTTTTTTGTCTGCAGTGCACAGGGAATATGTTATTTAACAAAAACTTAAACTAAATTTTTTTTGGGTGAAATTTGTTAGAAAAATATAATTTCTGATAGCTGTATCTCCTAAACTACATAAGATAAAATCTTCTTTTTTTAGATTTACGGGGAATTTAATTAACTTTAATTTTTGTCTTAACAAATTTAAAGTAGCATGCTCGGAAGTGGAAAAATACTCATAAAACTAATAAAAACTGTAATTTTTCAAACTTTTTCTAAAATTGTAATGGGTCCCAGGCAGCCTCTCGTCACTAGATAGCCAACCTTGAAGTATCATATTCTGATCCTGCTATGAGATACCGCTAGACGGCGTTGCGGTTCTCCCTCCCTACGCCCTTCGTTTTAATTCTTAAATTTGACAGTTATGTCGGTAAATGTCAGCGAATTCTTTTGATTGAAAATTTAACCATGAAACCCTGACAGTTTCCAAGTGACAAAGAGTGTTATGTAATAGATTATCCATCAACGCGTTGAGAAAAATGTCATCATTTTCCTATAGATGGGCAAATGTTGCTAAAAGTTTAAAATAAATACCACTTTAAACTTCAAAATATTCTTTCATTATTTTACTGTCAGTTCTTTATAAAATACAATTTTGTTAAAACCCCAAGAGAAAAATAATTAGAAATCCGTAAATAATTATTCTAATCATTATTTATGTATTTTTATTTGTTATTTCTTGGTTTCTTATAATTTAATTTACTTTTTAAGTTAATTTTCAAATTGCTATTATTGTCATTATCATCATCTTAGGGATCCGAAATACCGCTATGAGGCGCCACTGGCGACTATCATCCTGCATTTTTAAAGCATTGAGTGACCAGAGGCTGGTCCCAGAGTTCCAAAAAATTTTAATGTTTAGATACTTTTGTTCGATGCCAAACTACAGAGTTTAAACCGAGGAATTACCACATTGGAGTTATTTTTACAAAAATATACACAATAACCTGAGAATAACAATAAAAAATTGAGTTTATTCAACAATCTCTCCAGCGATTTTTTTCTTTTTGGTCTCAAAATAATCATAAGACATCCTGTAATGATTTCAGAAGAAAAACGAGAGGTGCAAGCCCTCTTGGGTTGAACTTAATCCAAGCCCACCGTGCACTATTATATATACAGGGTGTCCCAGACTCAAGTGTCCGGACTTATATAGCTATATAAAAACAAAATGAATAGAAAATTCCTTTCCCAAAAATCAGTTGAAGTTTTAGTTTTTTAGTTCTAAAATATTTAAGCTGGACCCATCAGGAGCCCGTCATAAGTCCGGACACTTGAGTCTGGGACACCCTGTGTGTGTGTGTGTGTGTGTGTGTGTGTGTGTGTGTGTGTATATTGCACGCATAAATAGCTATGCACATGTCATTACGTGAACTGCGTACACTACATTGAAACACGATTCTTAGTCACAGAATTCATTCAACATTCATCACTATCCTCATCTATTACAGGATCAGTGTTGTTTTCTGTAAATAAATGACTGAGAATTTCAGCTCGTTAGTCTTTTTTGTTAAATTTCGTGCTTGAGACAGATAATAGATAACAGTATGTACTTCATTTTCTGAAATTATATTAAAAATATAGTTCTTTAAGGCAGTACAGATTTAGAAAGAATTGGAAATATTTTAAAAGATTCCCAGAAATGTTTTATTTATTTCAATAGTTTGAAGGGATTTCAAAGACTCTGATATATTTAAGGATATTTTAAAAGATTCCAAGGCATTTTCAAAAGATTTAAACAATTTCAAGGGAGTTCCAAGGGCTTTAATAATTTTAAGGGATTTTAATATGAAGTCACCTGGAATTCTTAGCCATTTCAATCAAATTCACCTTGAATTTTTATCGAATTCTTCTCGTTTACCTTAAACTCCTCTAAATCCATTCCAATTTTACGGAAATCAATGTAATTTTTTTATATTAATTTTTTTTTTCAATTCATTTGAATTCTTTTGAATTTAACTTGAATTGTGTTTACGTCTTATGAATTTATCCTGAATTTGCTACCCTTTCAGCTCGAAAAAGTACCCTTTGGTCCCTATATTTTATCCCATAGGGACTGTGAGGCCTGTTAATGTCATACTTTTTTTTCATGCAAACTTTAAATTCAA
>CAKNYM010048846.1:59460-70177 GCA_932195095.1 Andricus curvator
TGGTGCATTGGTTCAATCTCGTGTCTTCGAGGAACCTACTCCAGGGATCCTAAAGTACTGTAAAAAACCAGACTTCCCCAGAGAAGATGTGTTTTTGACACCTGGTGCATTGGTTCAATCTCGTGTCTTCGAGGAACCTACTCAAGGGTGTGATGTTCGGAGTTCATCACCGGAAGTGAAACCTAATCCAAAATTAGTTCGTAGAAATGTTTGTAGAATTTCCGTATGGAATTTCCGTAGAACGCTTTCCGTAGAATTTTTTCACGTGGGTTGTTATTTCATGACATGTGATTGTTATAAACAAATTCGTAGTTTGAGCAATTTTTAATAGTTTGAGATACTTTTTCTTTGAACATGCATTTTTTGATTGACAGTCACGATTCATGGCTAGCCTCGATTAAGTTCTACCCAAAAGTGCTTGCATATCCAGTTTCTCTGTTGCATGTGTTTCGGGAATGCCCCGCGGTTATTTTAAGCCAAGAACGAAAAAAATCCTACTACACCAGAAGTGTCAACAATGCGTCACCACCACGCACCATTCGTCCAACGACGAACCCCCCAAACTGGCCTTCTATTGGAGTTCTTGTGTATGCGTTTTTGAGAAAAACTATTTTTTCGTTTTTAATGATTACAAATTTCATTTTCCATGAAACCGACGTAAAATAGGAATAGCAGCTCATAAGTTCAAAATTGAACCGCCGGATCGTAGAAGGGCATATAAAGTGTGATCGCTGGTGGCAGGAAGGCCCCTCGGCATTTTTAAAAACATTAAAAAATTTTAATTTTTTAAACATATATTCTCATTCGAAATTCAAATGCGCATCTTTTTTTCATCTTGAAAAAAGTTGTAGCTCTGTGCATTCTTGAAATAATTTCAAAAAACACGAATTTTGAAAACTGAAAAAATTCGGTTTTTTCTTATTTCAAGTCGTTCTAATTCACAGAATATTAAAGATTTTTACTTCAAATTTGGAGGAATTATATTTCAAAGGGTACTTTAAGTGGTACAGTAGTTTAGATTTATTTCTTTTTGTTATGAAAAATTGTTAATAATGTTTTTCTAGGTAAGTATACGAAAATGGTTCCAATATTTTCAATCGCAAAGTCTATCGAAGTAAGTTTAAGCTATCAAAAACTTCCAGCGGATTAAATGTTCATTAGAATTTGGAGAAGTTTTCTGTGAAGTTTCACTTCAATTGAACAAAGTGTTAATAACCTACGAGTGTTTTATTCTCTCGAGCAACGCCGCGAGCACATTACTCAGAGGCGCCTTTTAGCTGGATAGGCACCGCCGTCTACGAAAGTTGGAAAATTGTATTTTTCAACATCAATTACTGTGTTTTTCATAATAATATAAGAAATTATTTCTAACATTAAGTATAAACTGGTTAATTTTGGTATGTAGTTCATAGTTTCCCAATAATAATAATCTCGGTGCAAATCTTCTTCTGTACTTCTGTACAAATTTGTATGATCATTATTGTTAATGTAACTAAGCTCTTATCCATACGATGTACGAATCTATTCTGAAGATTTTGTATGTACAAATTTGTCAAAATTTTCTATTTCTCTGTTTAGGACAAAAGGCTTTGTCTATGTTCACAAGAACTTCCAGGAAAAATATGTAGGAGAAAAACATGTACAAGAAAGAAAGAGAGCATAATGATTATTATTGGGAAACTATGAACTACATACAAAAATTAACCAGTTTATACGCAATGTTAGAAATGATTTCTTATATTATTATAAAAAAACACAGTAATTGATGTTGAAAAATACAATTTTCCAACTTTCGTAGACAGCCGTGCCTATCCAGCTAAAAGGCGCCTCTGAGTAATGTGCTCGCGGCGTTGCTCGAAAGAATAAAACACTCGTAGGTTATTAACACTTTGTTCAATTGAAGTGAAACTTCACAGAAAATTTCTACAAATTCTAATGAACATTTCATCCGCTGGAAGTTTTTGATAGCTTAAACTTACGTCGATAGACTTTGCGATTGAAAATATTGGAACCATTTTCGTATACTTACCTAGACAAACATTATTAACAATTTTTCATAACAATACAAATAAATATAAACTACTCTACCGCTTAAAGTACATTTTGAAATATAATTCCTCCAAATTTGAAGTGAAAATCTGTAATATTCTGTGAATTAGAGCGAGTTGAAGTGAGAAAAAACCGAATTTTTTCAGTTTTTAAAATTCGTGTTTTTTGAAATTATTTCAAGAATGCACAGAGCTACAACTTTTTTTAAGAGGAAAAAAAGATGCGCATTTAAATTTTGAATAAGAATATGTTTGAAAAATTAAAATTTTTAAATATTTTTAAAAATGCCGAGGGGCCTTCCCGCCACCAGCGATCAGACTTTATATGCCCTTCTACGATCCGGCGGTTCAATTGTTCCCCTTTCTAAAATCTGTTAAAATATGCTCGTACAAGATTTGTATTTTGTGTATTTTAACGAATTATCAAAAAAATAGAAATAATACAATAAAATAGTTCCATGATAAAAGAAAAATTCATTTTTATTTGTAAAATGGAAGAAACATAATTGTTAACGATTACAAATTTCATTTTTGTCGAAAAATTTTTGTTCTGAAATCTATAAAAGTATATCCCTGCCAGATGTTTATCTAGTGTGTTTTTTCACCAATTTTTCAACAACAAAAAACCGATAAAAATAGACTGAAATTGGGATCCGCTGGGCTGCAATACGCCATCTATTTTTTCAATGCGGCGAAAATGTGAACTCGCGAAACCAGGTAGAATTTTTAAGATGTGGAATTTTCATCGTATACAGTGGAAACCCCCTTTTTATGTAAAAGCTGTTTTTGTCACACAAAGAGCAATTATGTTAGTATGTTATATAAGTTTCAACACATTATAAGCTTCAATTAACTTAATGATCGTCTATAATTCCTATATTTTGAATCAAATTTGTTGCTATAATCATTAATTAAAGTTTATTACAGCTAATAGTGTATTGAAACTTACATGCGGTAAAATAATTGTTTTCTTGTCAAAAAGAGTTTTAACAGGAAATGTGTTTTTTCACTTAATACGGTGAAAAGTCCATATGTAACACTTAAGTTTCCGATAAATCTTAATTTTTTGTATTCACTAATGGTTTTAAACCAGAAAAAACAATGGTAAATGGGTTTTTAGGCACAGACTAAAATGCAACTTAAAAATGCTACCTGGTTTCGCGACACTAGCGTACCCAAGACTTGAGATCCCAATAGCACTTACTTTAACTTTGTTACTGAACTAGAAACAAACGTTTTTAAAAATAAAATGTTGAAGTTCGTTAAACTAAATGCTACTTTAGTTGATTTTTATCGACTTTCTATTTCTTGAAAAAATGTATTAAAATACACAAGATAAACATATACGGCAAGGGTATATTTTTATAGATTCCAGAAAGTATAACAATTTTGAACTATGAATTTCTTTTATTTTTTGGCGTTGTTTTCGACAAAAATGAGATTTTTAATCGTTATAAATTATGTTTCTTCTATTTTAGAGATAAAACCCAATTTGTGTTTCCTCTGAAGATCAGGAACCTTAATAATCTAATGTAATATGTTCTTCACATTTTTAGTGAACTAATAACAGAGGTTTTAAAAATAAAAGCTTGAGGTTCGTTAAACTAAATGCTATTTTTATCGATTTTTTCTAATTTTTTAAGAAAATTGGTTAAATCCAAAAAAAAAAAAATACAAATTTATAGATTTATATTATTCATAGATTTCAGAAAGGGGAACGGTTTTGAACTATGAGCTGCTATACGTATTTTGCGTCGTTTACAAAAAAAAGTGAGATTTTTATTCATTAAAAATGAGAAAATCGTTTTCCTCAAAAACGCGTAGTACGATTTTTTCTTTCTTGGCTTAAAATAACCGAGGGGCATTCCCAAAACACGTAAAAAAGAGAAATTGAGGTTCTGGATCGAGAAACTTGCCGAGCGCTCAAGATCGGGTAAAAGTATTGTCGCAACGTCTCTGTGGACGGAAATTTTTAAAGTCAAAAAATTAATTTTGTAAAAATATAGGCTTGTAGATAATGATGAAGCCGAACTTTTTTTCAATTTTCTGATTTTTGATCAGATAATTATTTTTAATAGCAAGCATAATAAACTAAAAAGAATATGTCCCCAAATTCAATTAGTTTTTAAGAAATAAATCGTGTTGGGCAAATATTATTGAAACTGTTACAACTTAATATACAAACGAAATATACCCTACCGATGCTTAAAAAACAAAGAAAAAATTGAAAATCGCATATTGTTTATTAATATTTAATTGCAAATTGAGACAAATCGGTAACCCCGTTTTTTCAGTTTCGCTGACAAAAAGTATCAAGGGAACTTTAAGAGTTGATACAACTTCCAGTGAGAAATTTGTTCCTTACTATTGAAGGAAGATTTGTGGGAATTTTTCCACCGATTCATTGAAAATTGGCTAAAATATGAATTTTACAAGAAAGCATGCGACGCCGCTAACGATATCTCCGCGAGCACTGAGCACCATCAGGCAGCGGGCTAGCCGGTTGGCTTTCCAGAACTCAATTTTAAATATCGACCCAAGAAATATCGAAATGACAAACTATGTTTTGCATCTATAATTATTTCAGTTATGTTCACATTAGGAAGCAACATTTTAAGTGTTTTGCGAACGTAACGGTTTTGGTTCTTTCTGCATAACGAACTGCTAGTTTGTAAACAAAGCAGACCGAATGCCTGTTGCATAGGGAAGAATAAAAAGTTAAGTAGTTCCAATTTTGGTAGACAAGAGTGCACATCTCTACAAACTTTCAGAAATTATAGACAGAAGCATTTCGTTTCTTAATATTTTATTGTTAATTTTTTAACTTAATATTTGAAAATAGTTTTTAATTCAATTCAGTTTTCAATTAGCAATAATGCACAAGGAAAAGTTTTTACAAAGTGGTAGAAAAAAAAACGAGAAACGAAAAAAAATTGGAAAGCAAACGAAAAGAAATTAGCCAAAAATGAGGTAAGTTATTATGAAACTTTATTTACAATTAAATAAAAATCAATTGATTAATTTTTTTATTAAAATAAAATAGAATAAATGTGCAAACATTTTTGCAACTTCGAACAAAGTAATTCCTGCCAAAGAATTTAAACCTTGCTGTTTAAAAAAATGTTTTCACAGCATTGCTATTTCGCAACAACAAGATTTTAATCATGCATTTTGGAAAGGTGCCGGAGATTATACAAGTCCCAGAATATTATGCCTAGTGCATTTCTGAAGAGGAAGCCTACAAATGAAGAAACTCAGGTCAACGTTATTTCATGCGAGTATTTTTTTCATTTTGTATCTATTCGCGTTACTGTTTGTCAACAGTTTTTTTGCACTTTGTTGAAAATAGGAAAAGGGAGATTCGCTAGTATTCAAAAGAAACTTTTAAATAATAAATCATTACAATATAACCGAGGCATTCGTAATAATCGCGTCGTAAGATTGACTGATGCATGGAAAAAAATGATTCATGAACACTGCTTATCAATACCACATTATGAATCGCACTACAGTCGGGAATCAACTAAATTACTATCCATTAAATTACGTATCCAGGAAGATTCAGAGAATTCCGAAAAATGTCCCAGGAAGGTTCCTGGAAGTAGGTAAATGTCCGCATATCCAGGAAGGTTCCGGGAATGCTCGTAAGGAAATAAATTCATTAAATTAATTAAATTTATATAATGCGAACATTTTCCACGAACATTCCGGGAACCTTCCTTGATGCACGGACAATTACTTATTACTACGTTATATAAAAATATTTAATATAATGCAAACATTTCTTACGAACATTCCCGGAACCTTCCTTGATATGCGGACTTACCTACTTCTGGGAACCTTCCTGGATACGCAGACATTTACCTACTTCCGGGGACCTTCCTGGAACATTTTTCACGAACATTCCCGGAACCTTCCTGGATACGCGGACATTTACCTACTTCCGGGGACCTTCCTGGAACATTTATGGGAATTCTCCGAAGCTTTTATTGGAATGTTCAGGGAAACTTTTGCGCTACCCGGGTTAGGCCAGGCAACGAAGGGTTTTATAAAGGAAAAAAATGGTAACAGGCTGAATATTAGCAAAACCCCTTGTCCATAAGCTCCTAATGATTATAAAAAAATCTAAATCGATTAAACAATGGCTAAACATTTTATATTAAAAAATAGCGGCCATTGTGTGTTTTTTAAGTTTATTTTGGAATCGCGGCTCATTTTAATACAATGAAGATTCTATAGAAAAATGTGCAGATTTGTTTTCTTTATAAAAAAGGTTATTTTCGTTTTTCACATAAAAACAATAGTTTGCTTAGAAAATAGGAAAAACTATTCATTGTTGGTATTTTACGTTTTTACACGTGTGAGGTACAGTTTTCGAAAAAAGACGTCCTAACTACAGATGTGAGCATGATGAAGGTCTATCTCTCGACGGAGTACATGAAAAATTACGAAAAGTTAATTCCTTCATTTAATATTGTTTATTTTGTCTACTAACTTCAAGGTCTTTTTTCTAATCATCACTGTCATGCTTAAAGTTCATACTTCGTTCACAAATTATTTCAGATTTCGACAATGCGCCTGCATATTTTTATAATGTTCAGAACGTAATTTCGAATCATACAAACGCTTTTCATACAACGATATCTGAATGATTGGAAAATTGTTTTTCGAACCAAAAGAACAACTTTTAGGAAGCCGAACTGACCGAGGTTACTATGAAATACACTGACGTACTCAACACACTTTTTATTTTTCCACTGATGTATACGTCTGAGAACTTTAGATTTTTAACATGTTGTTAACAAGACTATTTGCAATATCTGCACAAAAATCGACATTATTGAGATTTTTTTCCGAACCAAAAGAACTACTTTTAGGAAGCCGAGCTGACCGAGGCTACTATGAAATACACGGACGTACTCTACAGATTTCTGATTTTTCCACTGATATATAAGTCTGAGAGCTTTAGGTTTTTGACATTTTGTTAACAAAACTATTTGCAATGTCTGTACAAAAATAGACATTATTGAGATTTTTTTCCGAACCAAAAAAACAACTTTTAGGAAGCCGAGCTAAATTATTTAAATGATCATGTTTGTTAACATGCATTAATTATTACCTCACTAAGTGAAAAGTGGAAAAAAGTTAAAGAGTTTAGAAAAAACGCATCTTTTAGCACTTATCTAAGAGAATATAGTTATAATAATAAATTGTTTAAACGACTATGATTGTTTAATTTCATTATTTATTACTTTGCTATATGAAAATGGGGTAGAAAGTTAAAAATTTCAGAAGAAACCGTAACTATCTAGCATCAATGAAGAAGAAGATAGTTATAAACAATAATAATTTGTTTAAATAATCATTTTTGCTGCATTGAATTAATTATTAATTCACTCCAAGTAGACAAATAGTTAAAAATTTCATAAAAAACCGCAACTTTCTAGCATTACTCAATAATAATAATAAATTGTTTGAACAATTAATTTTGTTATACCTTTAATTAATTATTTACCTCACTCTTATTGAAGATTGGACAAAAACTGGAAATTTTTTTAAAAACAAGCAATTTTCTAGCATTATTCTGAGAGAATATTATTAAGAATAATAATAAATTGATTGAACAATTATGTTTGTTAACATTAATTTACTCTAATCGAAAATTGGACAAAAAGTGAATTTTTTTTTTTTAACCGCGACCTTCTAACTCTATTCTAAGAGAAAATTGCTGAAAACAATAATAAATTGTTAAAACAACTTATTATTTTTAATTTATTTACAAATATTATGTATGTAAACCACACTTTTTATGCTTCATTAGTATGTACCTATAATAGGGTCATCCACTAATTTTTTTTTTATTTTTGCATATTAAAGTGTATGCTCTAAAATCACTAATATACCAGCATAGTGTAAAAAAAACTTTTTTTCGAATTTAAATTCGAAAAAGAAAAATTTGTACACATTTAAAATTCCTATTTCTGTCGCGCCCATTCCGCCATCTTGATGTGACGTAGCTAACCGCCAAACGCTTGTAAATAAGCCGGCCGATTCAAGCTTTTTTCATAAAAATGCCAAAAAATCAGCGCTACCATTGGTGTTTTGTGCCTGAATGCAAGAACACGTTTGTCAAAAATTCAGGAAAATTATTCATATCTATACCCAAAGGCGAGGAACGAAAAAAATGGTACAAAATTGTTCGTCGTGACATGTGCCCTGCCACATCTTTCAGTATATTGTTGCGAAGATCATTTCAACGTAAACAAATATTTTTATTTAAAATAGAAAACTATAAAATATGCTTTTTTGATAACATAAAACCCGTACTTTACTGATATTCAACAGTGTTATATATATATATATATATATCCCTAATAGCACGGAACGTTCCTGGGACGTTCCCGGAACGTTCCGCGGGAACTTTCGGAACGTTCCAGCGGAACGTTCCAGGAACGTTCCCGGAACGTGTAAAATGTCCGCCGCTTGGGAACGTTCCAGGAACGTTCCACTGGAACGTTCCAAACATAAATTAACGTTATTGTTATTATTATCAATAAATATCTCGTAAACCGTAAGTGATAGGTCAAAATCGATGTCAGTTTATGATCCGGATATCATATTATAGTGTAGTATATGCGGTACTCAAAACTCAAAAATGACATCCATTTTTACCTATCTCTTACGGTTTACGAGATAATTGTTGTTAAAAATAACAATAATGGAAAGTTCCCCTCAGGTCCCAGTGGAACGTTCCTGGAACGTTCCAGTGGAACGTTCCCAAGGGGCGGACATTTTACACGTTCCGGGAACGTTCCGCTGGAACGTTCCGAAGGTGCCCGCGGAACGTTCCAGGAACGTTCCCGGAATGTTCCGTGCTATTAGGGATATATATATATATATATTATATATATATACCTCATATTTAAAGTCGGAGACGCCCATTCCGCAGTGGCTGGTGTTAGGACGCACTATACTCCTGCCAAAAAAAGGCAACTTGTCCAACCCAGAGAATTACAGGCCAATAACTTGTTTGAACATGCTGTATAAGATCTTTACAGCTGTCCTCAACAACAGGATTGTTCGACGAATTGAGCCTGTATGGCGAGAGATGCACGAACAACGTGGCTCGAAAAAAGGTGTCGAGAGAACCTGCTAATTGACAGGTGTGTCTGTAAAGACGCTGCAGCCCATCAGCGCGTCCTGTAAATGGCCTGGATTGACTACCGGAAAGCTTTCGATTCAACCTCTCATAGACTTATCATCTGTCTGTAGGAAAGCTTGAAGGTACATCCACACATAGTGAGATGCATAGAGAGATTGATGCCTCTTTGGAAAACTAGATTTACTATCTCATCTACAAATTATCGTGTGACAACGAACAACGTCACCTTACAGAGGGGCGTCTTTCAAGGTGATACCATGAGCCCTTTGCTTTTTTGCATCACACTTCTGCCTCTATCTCTCGCACTACGAAATTCTCCTGGATACATACCTCTGTGGCGACACTAATCAGCGCGAGCATAAGGTCACTCATGTATTTTATATGGATGACGTGAAGATCTATGCCTCTGATAAAAGCAAACTTCAAACTGCTATAAATATTGTCAAGAACTACACAGGAGAGATTGGGATGGACTTTGGCTTGGACAAGTGTGCCAAAATTCATCTGAAGAAAGGAAAGATTACTGGCGTTCCCAAGGACCCTGAGCTAGTGGATATAAGTGTTATCAGACATCTTAAAAATGGAAAGACCTATACATACCTGGGCGTGCCTCAAAACCGCATTCAGGACGTAACATCAGTGATGTTACGTCCCGGTTCTACTCTACTCGTTTGGGGTAGTTCAATGGACGAAGAATGAGCTTAAGGCCCTTGATGTCATTACACGTAAGATCATGCATATGCATAAAAGCTTGCGTATCAATTCGTCAGTTCCGCGATTATATATTTCACGCCGTCAAGGCGGACGCGGACTTATAAATCTCCAGTGTCTTCATAACCGGATTGTTCTAAGTACAGCTTACATCGTTGCGAATGGCAGAGATCCTCTCCTAAAGATGGTCGGAACCACGAGATGATTGGTGAAGGAGCGTTCCTTTACAAAGCCGCGGAGCAAGCGGCCGAGACCCTTGGCCTGAATTTTAACATCAGAAGTGAGGAGAGTGCATTACTAAAAACCAAAGTGAAGAAAGCAGAGGTTGAAAATTGTCACCAAGAGCTACTCGACAAGAAAATGCACGGAAACTTTCACAGCAATGTAGAAAAACAGTCCTTGTCAAAGGAGCAAACTTCTGCTTTCCTGAAATCATCAGGGCTTAATTCAGGTACAGAGGGTTTTATTTTTGCATGCCAGGAGGGTGCCATTTCCACCTTAGCATACCATGAGCGCCTTTTATGTCAAGAAGTTCCCAATGATAGGTGCAGAGCGTGTCCTGCACACGCTGAGTACATAGAACACATACTATACATGGGTGTCTGACCCACGTAAGAACGACGTATATCTACAGATATAATGCGGCCCTAAGAGTGCTTTATTACCATCTTTGTCGCTCTTACGGTGTTGGCCGCGACCCTGCCCTGCCGAACGCTCCAAGGGAGATAGAGTCGATTGTCCGAAACGAGAAGTGCCAAATTTTCTGGAACTACGATTTTCGGGCAGCAGTCTCCGT
>CAKNYM010048846.1:75177-88945 GCA_932195095.1 Andricus curvator
AAAGTTACCCCCATTCCTGCCTCCTGGGGGGGGGGGGTGAATTTTTTGAAAGTTTCTTTTCCCCCTCGAAAATAAAAAGTTTTTATTACGGAATTTTTTTCATAGGATGCGTATTTTTTGAGATATTTCGATGTCACAAGTTAAAAAAAATACCCTGTATATATAAATATATATTTATATATACAGGGTATTTTTTTTATATTTTATAAAATAGAAACTATTTTATAATGTTTTCTCTTTTATCATAATATTAGTTGAGATGATAATTATAAATAAACATAGTCAATAACTCTACTTTATACTTCAATACTGTTTTTTTGTTTTGTACAAAATTTTCAGAATTTAAAAATATTCTGAAGAATTATATAAAAAAGAATACTTTTTTAACATTATTTCTACTGTGGAATTTTCCGCTTATGATATTTTAAATTTCTTATAGCACTAAAAATTACTAGGGTCGTACTTGATTAAGCCACCCAGTTTCAAATATTATTTGGAAGAATTTTTTTTTTAGTAGAATAATGCATTGTTTTCGACGTGTCATTTTTTTGATACATTAATTAAAAAATAATTTGTAATATAATTTTAGCTCAAATTGATTTCCAATTTTACCGTAGTAATAATTTGTTTAACCTTTTCACATTGATATTTGTAGAAATTACTATCATTTGATGAAAAAAATTTTTTTTTTCATTTTTTTCCGATTTCTAACAAGAATAAAATCTACCATACTACTGTGATATCGCGATCTTTAATATTAATTTCTCGGAACCGAATAATTTTTTGGTATTAAACAGTTTTTATTCTAATTCAGCATCCCCATATCTCATGAGAAAAATTTTATTTTTGCAAAAAATTTAAATTTTAATCACTATTCAACGTTTGTCTCATCTTAAAATAGTGATTTCGATTTCGCATTTGATATATTATTACGATGTTCAAACTATTTTTTATTTATATATCAGTTATGTAAATGAATCTTGCGTTTTAAATAAAGTCAGATGATAATAAAATCAAATTAAAAATTCCAAAAATTTCATTCGAAAACATTTTTTCAAGTCTTAATTTTCAATAATACAAAATATGTACTTTTTAAAAATTGTAATTTTAATCATTTTATAATAATACATATAAATTACTAATAATATATTTACTGTGTGAGTTAATACTTCTAAGCAAAATATTTTTCCCAAGCTCGTTACAAAATATTAGATATCATCTGTAAGAGATTACTCAAAAAAATTTTAAGTAAACACTTATTATCATTTCTTAGCTGGCCACGTTTTTCTCAGAGAAACCGCTTAACCGAGAGTTTGTCAGAAAAATCTAATCGGTTCCGTAGCTCACTTGACTAACGCGTGCGCTAGATTTAGGTTTTAGAACAGGTTTTAGGTAGTTAGGTAGGGTTCGATTCCCCAGCGGGGGCGATTTTTCAAAGCGTTTGAGCGTGCGATCATATGTGTAAGACTCTGTGCGTGCAATTGTGTAAGAAGAATCGAAAATTAAGTGCAGTAATCATTCATAAAATAATTTTTTCCTTTTCGAATCGATCGACATTTTACATCATTTTTGTTGTCGAAAGTTTCGAGCTAATCTATTTATAAATCGTGTATGGAATGCGTGCAGTGCATATATACATATACATATATGCGTTTCAATGCGAAATCGGCAAAGTTACTCTTCACAGAAGTAAGGCGTACTACACGAAATAGTAACTCTTCTTCTCGCTGAGTGTTGACGGTTACCAAGTCGTGCAGTGCATCCTACTATTTGAAATTGTTCAACCTACTCTTTTAAGAAGTCAGCTTAAATAACCTGAATGCGAAATAGTAATTTTAACAAAATTCACCGACGAAAAGCTGCGTTTCAATTTAAAATAGTTAGAACTACTGGTTTTGAGAGGTCTTCTAACAATCCACTTTTTTCCGTGTTGCCTAACAAACAGGTATATGTATATACTTACGGGCGACATTGTGATTTTACAAGAACGTGTTTTGTGGAGCAAATATCCCAAACCTAAACCCATGATATATGGACCAGCCCTCGCGTAAGTTTTAATGTAAATCAAGACAAAGACTTTCGCTGTATCGGCCAATCTTAAAAAGAAAGAGTTGATATAAGTAAATCTTTCATTCTTTCTCTAAAAGTCCGTATCATGCAAGAAAAACTCATTAAAAAAGAAAGATTAACATTTCACTTGTTGAAATTCGGATTCTACGTGAAATTTTGAGTTGAAAGGTCACAGAGTAATCGCAATAGTTTTTCTTGCAACATTACAAACTTTTAAAAAATATAATACTTATCGATAACTTGGGCTGAAGGCGACTTCAAACGCATCGTCGACGGATAACGCCTATTAACTGCTACCAGAGATCTCTGCTGCTACTGAACGACGATGCGTTTGAAGTCGCCTTCAACGCACTTCATCGATAAGTATTATATTTTTTTAAAGTTTTTAATGTTGCAACACCCCGTTTTCTATGTTTCTACTTTCGCAAACCCTTTTCTTCGTCTCAGGTACACATAAAATATCTAGTTTCCTTGCGTGCATAGTTTCTCGTAGTTCTCTTACCTTAAGATCATTCACTCCTCTAGCATTCCAAACACCCAGTCTCCATTCATCGTATGAAACTCAACCTTTACGTTGACCGTATTAAAAACAGACGTATTTTCCTTGTCTTTTTTTTATAATTGAAAAAAAGTGCGCATCCTATAAAAAACAATTTTGTTATTATGCATTTTATTGCAACTTGCGTCGTTTTTCCATAAATTTAATTTGTTTATGTTCAATGTTATTTTTTACGATTTGAACCAAAAATATGCATCCTATAGCGTAAAGTGGTTTTAAGAAAATTTTTTAATGTAATTTAGGCGAAAATTTTTGTTGGATAAAATGTTATTGTAGCGTTTATCGTTTTTCCAAAAGTTAAATTTTTTTATTTTAAATTTATTTTGATAACAAAAGTTTATAAAAAATTTGTAGATCTTTTTTGGCTGAACAACTTTTGTCTATTCATCTTTTTTCGTAACTTGCTTCGTTTTTCCAAACTTTTTTTTTATTGTTAATGTTATTTTTCACGATTGAAACAAAAATTACGCACCCTAAAAATGATTAACGAAAAATGTGTAGCTCTTTTCTGAGTGAACGACTTTTGTCTATTAATTTTTTTCGTGGTTTGTGTCGTTTCTTCGAAAATTTAATTTATTTTATTCCTTAATCAGTTTTTTACAAATGAAACAAAAACTACGCGTCCCATCAAAAAGTGAATAATGACAAAATTATAGATCTCTGATTGTACAAATTTTGTCTATTCATCTTTTTTCGTATCTTGTATAGTTTGACCGCAAAATGAAATTTTTTATTTTTCATTATTTTTTTGTGCAATAAAAATTTGAATTTTCGATTTTTCAAGAAAATATAAAAAAGTCTCATAACGATATTGTGGGTTGTTAAAAAAAAAAATTTTCTTTTCTTGACTTTTTTTTCATATCGTGCGTTGTTTGGCTTAAAATGTTCATTTTCGTTTGTTTTTTGTAGTTTTGTAAATGCTATAACTCCGGTAATTTTTCTTCTATCAAAAAAAGTCATGACAATATTTTGTTCGCTTGTACTTGACCTTCGTTTTAGGACACTTAAAGAGTATATCAAAGCCGAATCCAATACGTTAATTCTTTTGAAAATTGTCGTGCTAACAAACTAAAAATCTACAGACTAACAGACAGACATTTTGTAAAAACCTGTTTTTTGGGTTCAGGGGGTCTCGAAACGTGGACATTTGAAAAAACGGGGGGGGGGGGGGTCCAATTTTTCACAAATCTAATACCTTCTCATTATAGGATGAGAATGTAAAAAGTATTGAAAATGATAGAATTTTGAAAAAAGGCAAGCTGTCAGAACAGAATATTTTGTGCTTTGACTTTGATTTTGGACAGAATTTGGCCTTACCAAAGATTCCAGTTTCCGACCAATTTCATTGTGCACGTTTCTGGTAAACATAAAGGTAGTTTCATTTATTTCCTCATGGAAGGTATAAACTTGAAAAAAGGCGGCAACACTGTGTGCAATCTTCTTTTCGATGCCATACAACGAGAACGGAAATTGAATTGGGATCTGAAATCATGACGTCACAGCGTCACGTGATATGCAATATGGAGGCAACAACGGGGTCACTTTACCTCTATTACATGTGATGCGAAGGGTTTTTTATTTATTTTGCAATTATTTCGAAGAACTGGGAGTCAGTATCTGCAAAAATTTTTTAGAGTAGACATTTTAAGAAAGGACAAAAAATTGTGCACGTTAGATATATTATAAATTTAGAACAAATATCAATTTTAAGTTGATGGAATCGTCATCCAGTGTATTGTTTTCGTGAAAAATGTTTTTTTTTATTATTATTTAAGGCTCTGTTTAAGGAGAGGGTTGAACATGGCTAGGTAGTAGTACTTTAGAAACTTTAAAAATATATTATAAAGGAATATGAATTACGTTTTCTGTGAAGATTTCAGACCCTCTCATAACGTAAAAAAAATGGCTTTCATCTAGTTTTTACGATAAATACATTGGATACATATCCTTCAAAAGTGGACAATTTTCTATCTGTAAGTGAGTTTGAGTACACATTTCACAAAAAAAATACCTTAATTAAGTAGAAAGTGAGATTTTACTTAAAATAATATAAATGAATGATATACTGAACATAACATAATTTTAGGTTATGTGTTCTATAATAACGACGATAATAATTCATCATTTGAATGGAAATTGGGTATAATGACTTATTTTAAGTTGTTCCTCACATGTGTTATTATATTATAGTAAAAGAAAATAGTAGCATCCAGTTAGAAAATCATTATTTTTTAAAGATATGATGATATGTCTAATGAAGACAAGAAAGAAAAAAACGCTTTTTTCAACTTTATGAGGCCCAAATACACGAATCCAAACTTGTCTTCTGGTGCGAATTAAGTTTCTTATTGATTATATTGCTTTAAACCGAACGAAATATTAATATAATAATAATTGTTATTATAAAATTCAAATGGATCATGTAGTAAAACCTGTAATAGGATGAATACGGCCCCGTTATTTTAGTACTACATTTGGCCACCAGTTGGCGTATCGTTGTATTTCAGATCCCAATTATTATAATAAAATATATGTGTTTTCGCACAGTTGCAGACGGCAAAATAAAAATTATTTAATGGTTTCTTTTGTCTCACTGCTAGCTAAAAATGTACAGATTGAAATACAGCATCTGTATCCGGTTCGAGGCCATTCTTATTATTCTTGGAATCAAAACTTGGGATTGTACGGTCGAAAAAAGATGAACATGGAAATAATAGAAGCAGATGATGATTACTACCGACTTATTGAAAATACAAGATCTCCACCGTTTACAATAATGAAAGATTCGGAGATCACTGTGCAGGATTTTGAAACTCTTATTCCAAAAGAAATAGACATTCCAAAAAATCTTCACATTAGAGACGCTGTAAGAATCATATATTTCCTAAACGGACACTTTAATGTTTTTAATACTTATAACAGAAACCCGAATGAGTACATCATCAGTTCTGACATTGTGTTCGATGACTTGCTGAAAACACCACCCATACTTCCCACTGGAATAAGCAAGGAAAAATGGAAGATATTAAAATGTTGCTTCGCTACTTACGTCCTAAAGGACCGACATTTTTCAATGATTTAATAGAAAAAATTTCTATCAAAAAGTCATCTAAAACATTTTTAGAAAAAGAATGCGGGAAAGTAAAGAAAGATTTTGTAAAAATAATGTCTGTGACAGATGCTACTGACAACAGTAACGCTAGCAAAAATTCTACCAGAAAACTCCTGCAAAGAAGTCCAAAAAGCTTCTTTAAAAAACATAATGATAAGATAAATGTGCACATTTCAGTATCAAAAACTGTGATAAGATGTACATACTATTTGTGAAATAGAGTATATGAGCATTTAATTAAAGATAAATTATTATCCATCACATTATATTAAATAAAATATGAATAATTATATAGGCTTTTACTGTGATATAAGTGGATTCTACCAAAATTAAAATTATTAAAGCATTTGTCGAAAAACAATATTTTAAAAATTACATCTATGTAGTAAAAGTTTAACTACTGTTATTTATAAAATTATTGGCGTCCTAGAGACCGTTTCACTTGAGTGTATGTGATATATTTGTGTTAGAACTAATTATAATGATAAAAGTATTTCATAATTTTCCGAAAAATAATGTTGTTTAAATTAAACCTATGTAGTAAAAGTTTAACTACTGTTATTCATTAAATTATTGTCGTCCTAGAGACCGTTTTTTTTGATTATATGTGATATATTTGTGTTAGAAAAAACAAAAATAATAAAAGTATTTAATTAAGCAACCGTAAAAATCATATTTCGTCATTTCGATATTTCTTGGGGAGGGGAAGGGGGTCGTTTAAGCAGATAACCATTACAAAATTATTTAAAATTGAGTTCTGGAAAGCCAAACGGCTAGCCCGCTGCCTGATGGTGCTCAGTGCTTTCGGAGCTTTCTATCTAAAGTTCCCTTGATACTTTTTGTCGGCGTAACTGAAAAAGCGGGGTTACCGATTTGTCTCAAGGGGCCATTCACAAAATACGTGATACATTTTTCAGGAACTTCTGACCCCCCCCCCCCATCCGCGAGATACTTTTTCCATTGTTCTTAACATGGAGAATAATACTTTGACAGACCCCCCCAACCCCTACACATATCGCGTATTTTGTAAATGACCCCCAATTTGCAATTAAATATTAATAAACAATATTAATAAAACAGTTTCAATAATATTTGCCCAACATACGACGATTTATTTCTTGAAAGCTAATTGAATTTGGGGACACATATTTTTTAGTTTATTATGCTTAGTATTAAAAATAATTATCCGTCCACCGAGACGTTTCGACAATACTTTTACCAGATCTCGAGCACTGAGCTATTTTCTCGATGCAGATCCTCAATTGGATGTGTAAGCAATTTATTCATACAGTTTATTAATAGAAATAAGACAGATCATTACTCAACTACCGAGATAAGCACGGTTTCGGGCATTGCTAGCGTTGGCCTTCGTGCTTTGCGATTTTGTTCTTATCGATTGAACATTAATATCACTCATATTGAATAGATTACGTGTTAATATTGCATCCGTATTATAAAATAAAACATTTTCTTCTAATGTTCAAATAAATAAAAGAATTTTTTTCTAAAATATAAGACGACAAATCTCTTAAAAATTTACCTAGGTTAAATGTTTAAAAAAACTACAAAATGGTTGAAACTTCTAGCCGGAATTTTAATAAAAAATTGTTTTCATCATTTTGCCCCATTATGCGTTCTCAAACTTAGAAGGCACATCACTTTTGTTTTCCCCAACGTAAAGAGGTTTTCCTAGGGTGTTTCGGAAAGCTCTCAACCTTGATTATACAAATATACAAACAAAACAGTGCGACGCTCTTGGCCCAAAAATCGCCCTTATTGGCTCTCCTCCTTTTTTCATAATTAATTGAAATCGAGGTAGATATACTGCTTTCAAAATAAATAAGTTTGAGATTGTGAATTTAAAATTGAATTTAAATTCCTTTGCAACGTCTATACAATAAAATGGCTTTAAATTTCACGAAATTGTGTATTATAATTTTAAAATGTGAAGCCTTTCAAATTTGAGAACGCTCTAGTTTCAAAGTTTCTTCACAATTTGGTTACATATGAGTTCCAAATTTTTGGAATTAAAATTTGCAAACTATATTTATTAATTATTTCAATCTAGTTTAGATTACAGGAGAAAGAAAATTTACACAACTTCATTAAAATTCTGAAAATTTTAAACAATTAGCCAGTATATTTGTTAAATTATGAACTACAATTAGAAATTTACAAACTGTTATAGACTTTGCGCTTCCTCAGTCCTTCCTTATAATCTTCGAGCAATTGTTCTTTCGTCTTTTGGCCAGTTAAGTAATAGTTTTCTGGCGGCTTTCCCTCTTCAAGCGTGACATAATAATGACAATAAATGTATCGAATTTCTCCAGGTCGTTGTTTTGCGTGTCTTCTCAAACCTTTTATTACTCTTCCTTTGGTGACAAATGATTCCGCTGTAAAATTTTCAACTAATAAATATCTCTACTAATCTCTACTGATAAATAATACTTCTACTATTCTCTAGATTTATGGATTATTTATGCCTCAATCTGGTTCTAAAACCACTACTAAAGTAACCTACTCAACTTTTCCAATATTCAGTGAATACCTTCAATTTTATAAAATTTTAATTTCATTTTTTGTTAACTTACAATATGTATATTTATAGAGAAATATGGGTCATTTTCACATAAGTTAAGTTTTTCACATAGGTGTAAGTTGGATTTTTTACGAAGAATTTAGGAGTGATTTGCTACAAAAGATGCTAGAGCACCACATTAGATGTACGACAATGAAATTGGGTTCAAATAATATCCAGCGATTTTTCTATTCCGAAATTTTTTGTTATTAAGCGGGACCAATTAGTCTTTTTCAACATTTTTTTATAAGTTTAATGTAGTTATTTTCCCTAAAAAACATTCAAACATTAATTAATATATAAACATTAATTAAGGTTTATTCAATTGATTAAACAATTACACAACAATTCTTTATTATGTTTTTTTTTCTTTAAAATCTTTGAAAAAGCAACAAAATTTAGATTAAATATATATTTCTAAAACTGAAAAGGAGTTAATAAATACCACTAAATGGATTTCAATGGAAATTTTACGATACAAACAAAACGTGAGCCAATAATGAGATCCAACCTTATTTATTATAATGGCCATACCACGCTGAAAAACCCAGTTCTCGTCAGATCACTGAAGTTAAGCAGCGTTGGACGCGGTTAGTACTTGGATGGGTGACCATTCAAGAATACTACCACACTTGTAGTTATTTATAACTACAAGAAAAACCTAGAAACACTACCCGAATCGGGTAGTGTCACGCCTACCCTGAAAGGGAAATGGTTTAATGGTATATATATATATATATATATATATATATATATATATATATATATACTCATCATTTACATATTTTTAATCAACTTATGAGAGAAATGTATGCCAATAAAGGAGATAAATAAGGAAAATACCTACGATTTGAAAAAATCAGTTTCCAGAGACACTACTGTTTATTTTAAATTACAAATACATTTTCTTACCTTTCAGTGTGTTCCAGCAAGCGAATTAAGAAATTATTTTTTTTTTTAACCCTTTGTGTACACAGTTCATTTTTCTCCCGTTGAGTACACCGTGGGTTACGCTAACCCGTCAATTTTGTAGGCGTATATCTCCGAATCTATTCAACCAGTTGCAACGTATTTTTTTTTAATCGACAGGAAATATAGTCAGAATTATGATGGTGCTGGTTGAAATAAGAATAAAAAAGAATTTGAACAAAACAATGAAAAAATAAATCATTTGTTTTAAAGCGGGCAATTCAAAATCGGCCTGTGTTACCGTGATCCACACTGTACTCAGAGGGTTAAACAGTTTTTGGATGCCTCAAGACTTCTGTCACACAAAAACAAATGCCAATTCGAATTTAACTTGAAAAATATATCTAAAGTATTCTCTGAAATATTTCCATTGATTGAAATTCTTGACATTCTTTAAATTGGCTAGTAAAACTATTTGAAATTGAAAATACACCAGAGATCCGATATAACAGCAGTTTCGGGGGCTGCCTCGCACTGGCCTTGCTTGTAAATCAGTACCCTTGAAACGTAAACAGGCAGGGCCGCCTGAACCGTTTCCATAATATTGCGCAATATTCTCGACTGACATGCGTACTCTTGCACTTCGTCCCTTCCGAGGCGCGAGTTGCAATCGTCTCTCTCACTGCCCTTTGAGAAACTGCGTGGGCCAGCAGTTCTAGGAATTAGCCAATAGGATACTCTTCTATCGCATCTCTTGTGTATGTACTTGAGACACTATTTTTCAAGAAATTGTAGCATTAAGTAAATAAGATCAGTCAAAAACGCTTTTATGCTAGAGTTGGAATTAAGAATTAGTAGCTTGTATCTGGTTAGGTGTTAAAAAAATGCGATATATATTTAAAAAGTACAGTCTGCAATTAAGATTCAAGAGGTAAAAACTTGATTTTTGTGAAAATGACCAATATTTAAAGTGCAGTTTTTTACTTAGAAATGTAGATATTGTTTTAAAGCCTTTTGCATTATAAAATAAAGAAAATTAGTTATGCCAATCAGAACAAAAAACCGGGAACTTAATTTAGAAACCGAGATGTTTTTCTGGACTCCAGCAAAACCTCTTTTTTCTCCTTAATGGTAATGATTAAAATTCAAATATTGAAAATTGACAATTTGTTAATTAAAAACTTCAGAATTGTACGTTATACATCCACCTCTCGATAATTTTATCTAGAAAATTTAAATATTAAAAATTTTCTAGTTTTAAAACTTTACTGCTAAAATGAATGTTCACGACATTTTTTTTATTTATCTTGCTTCTGTTTAACTACTTGAAAAAATTAATTTAGTTTTACTCACAAACCCACAGGTTGCTCTTAAATTCCACGTTGTGATCCTTCACAGCCATTTCTTGGGCTTCTTCGATTGCTTCTTTTACAAAGGCTCCACCTTTCTTTAATACGAAGCTTATTTGCTTAAGAGCTTCATCGACGGACATACCCCGCACCAGATTTGCCACGTACCACATATTCTTCGGACTGTATTTTAAATGTCTTTTCACATGACAAACAAACTGAAAATATTTTTTTTTAATTCAATTCTTTATTATGTTTTTAGGTTTGGAATAAATCCAATATTGGATACACCCAGTTACAAATGCTTATAAGTTTTGTAAGACTTTTTTCAGCGTTTCCCTATTCCAGGATTTTAATTTTAGACGGTTTCAAATTTTTAAACTAAAATTTCAGACGTTGCAATTGTCCTTTCAAATTTTAATTTTATATATTTTTGTAGGCAACTCAATTATTATGAACACAAGATCTATAAAATACAGTTGCAAATACTTGGAAAAATTATTTGATAACTTTAATGCTTAAATGATTAAATATACCAAATTTGGGACTTAACAAATAAAAATTAAACTTACTGCAGGTCTTCTTTCTTCCCCATGAGCTTGAATAGGGTAAAATTTCTCGTTATGTTTTTCAAATCTCGTCATATACCCAGCTACAATTTGCTTAGAGCTGGCTAAATTTGGTTGCAGGAATTGATTTAGAGGTGTTCGGCTAAGCAAGCGTTGCACACATTTCGCTAAACTTTGCATCGTAGCTCCTGAAATATGAAATGCATTCATTTATAAAATGTATTGAAAAAATCTACACAGTTACCGTAGGCCAAAATAAACTTAAAACGTTCAAAATTGAATAAATCTACATTATTTCAAAATGAAACATTCAAATTTTCACTTTTAAAATCGAAGACATAAGAAATGAACAACTCTCATTTACATTTACATACATAATATGAAACATTGGATTTGAAGTAGAGGGTTGCGCCGACAGACTTTTGACCGTCGGTGGCGATTTTAGCAATTTTGATCGGCGGCGGGCGACGGCGCGCCGCCTTCTTCGCTTCTCAGCGGCGGCGTGACGGTCTAGTTTAGTATTTTTTTTTGTTTACATACAGCTTGGAAAATATAAAAATAAGTAGGAACAAAAGAGCAATTTCCAGCATAAGATATTCATTTAAATCGGTTTACTTTAACTCCCAATTGGTCGCAGAAATTTCCGCAACCAATCAAAAGCCACCGGATCATCCGGCGGAAAGAAATCCGGTACCATGCAAATATACTTGAGATTACGTCGGCGCACCGATACGCCACCGCGCCGCCACGCTCACGGCGCCGAATCCGAATCAGCGGCGGCGGCGCAACCGTCTAATTTGAAGTGATTAAAATTGAATTGAGGATGTACAATTTCAAATAATTTAAATTGTTTAATTTTCAATAATCAGAATTTCAATTAAAAATACCGCTGCGAAGTACTATGGGTGTATTCATATAGGTGTATTTATTTGTGCTCATTTTATAAGCACTTTGCTTCAACATAGGTATCAAATACATTCGCTTTCTCATAGAGGGAGGGTTTTCTGTAATAAAAAAAACAAATAGACGCTCAATATTTTTCAGACTTATGTTTCTATCTTACTGAAAACCTTATTTTCAGAAAATAAGAGAGACTTTTTAACCTACGGTAGTGTTATATACCGAATTTTAAAAAAACCTCCTTATATAAACAATGTAACCCTCTTTTTAAACTTTATAAGTCGCTATTGATTGATCATGAAATGTCATCGAAGGTTCGTCAATAGGTGAATCAAAGCGTCTCGAAGACACGGACAATTACGTCAAATACAGTACTGTAATATTCCCAATATTTAAAAAATTTTGCTCGTATAAACAAGATAAACAATATATTTTGAAAAATTATTAATAGGTATTGCTAGATAATAAGAGGTCATGAAAGGTTTTTCAATAGGTCAACTGATACGTCTCAACGAATACACCATATACAGTCCTGTTGTATTCTCGAAATTAAAAAAGATTTCCTCATATAAACGAGATAAACAATATATTTTCAAAAATTATAAATAGGTATTGCTAGATCATAAAGAGATCATGGCAGGTCCTTCAAAAGGTCATTCGACGCGTATCGAAGCCGCGAACAAATATATTAGATATATTACCGTAGTATTCCTAATATCAAGAAAGTTTTTCTTATAGTGTTTCTTAACAAAATAAACAATTTTTTGAAAATTTATCAATCATGGTAAATTTTTTTTCTTCGAATTTCTAAAGACAAAAAAAAAACACTTCTAATTGACCGATCTAGCTCAAAATCATACCAGAGATAGGACTCAATTGGAGCTACAATTCGTCCAAATTTCATGACTATTTGTCCATTAAAGGTCGTAAGCCACAGAGATCGAATTTTGCAGGGCAGGCAAAAAAAAATTATAGGGTTAAGCATTCAGAAAGTCGTAACCCACTTGCTTTACAAAAATACATATTTTGAAAAAATAAAGTCTTCTAGGTAGAAATTTACATGAAAAAGCGTATTAACAGCTATTATTCTTTTAATTTTTAAAAACCTAACTTATTTTAAATATAAACAAAGAATTAATTTGTATGGCTTACGTATGGGTTAGACTATATTTCACGGACCACGATATTAATTATCAGTGAAAATATAAAAAAAAATTATAACTTTCAGGGGTAGTGTTGACGGGTTTATGTGGCTTACGTCGTACATAATTTTTTTCAAAGTGGGATACGACCTTTTTCGCATGTAGCTTACGACCTTATGATTTCGAAAGGAGTGCTATAGCTCGGGGGGACTGTGGAACTGATCCTACATTCCTACAAATCGACGCGTGGCGTCATAAAGTATGAAATTCATGAAAAAAATCATTTTTTTTAAATGGTGTGACTTACGACCTTATGCAACTAGATGGACGTAGAGATCCTCTCTAGAGTCTAGGGCAGGCCTGTCCAACTAGGGGAAAACTGCTATTTTGCCAGATGGGAATTTAACACCACCACCGACCTCTACTCATTCAACTTCACGAGAGCGACCACCCCCCAAGCCTCTGGACTTGAGAAGAGGGAAGTGGTGGTGGAACTCGAACATGTGGCGAATGAGCAGTTTTCCCCTACTTGTACAGGCCTGGTCTAGAGAGAGTTGGGAAAGGTGAACCCCCACCACTC
>CAKNYM010048846.1:88955-114604 GCA_932195095.1 Andricus curvator
GAGGTATCCTTATATTAGAGTTGGATCTCCTTATACTACTTCGTGGTCGTTACAAAATTGGAAAATATGCTTGACAACGCATGCGTAAAGACTAACCGCAACTCAAAGTTGTTGTTAATATTTTCATTCTATTTATCAAATATTTATAGAGTTGCATACTTTTTCACTCTATAATGATACTTATTTTTTTGATAGATGTATTATAGAACTAAAAGGCATTTAGTTATAATATTTATTGAGTCAAATGTACAACTTAAATGTTAGAATTTGAATCCAGCTACCTTAGCATCTAAAAATTACCTATCACAGTAATATCTTTTTGATTTAAACAGAAATGTTGCAGAATGCCGTAAGTTGAATTTTCAATACTTTTAAGACATTTATGCAACAATTAATTATTAAATACTTAGTTTGAAAAAAAAAACAAAAATTAATTTAAATTGAAAAAAGCGCGCTAAGAAGGACTTCTGCATTCTGGTTGGCCCTACCAATCGGAAACGATTCGCACATGTCCCAACTCTCCCTAGGATCTCTAGAAGACGCTAGATGGACGCAATACTCTTTTACGTTTCAAGATATGGTAAACATAAAAAACACACATGCATACACACACACGCCGACATTTTATGTCAAAAAAATGACAAAAAAAATAAATTTGAAAATTTAGGTCATTACAAACCCTCCTCTGTTAGGAAGCAATATTGAACAATTGATAAACTATTGAAATTTGGAATTTTTTACATTCATATGTTTAAACTTAAAATTGTGCAATTTTAAATGATTTCATTGTTTTGTCTATAATGTTTCAATCTAAAATTAAAAAAAAAACTATCAATTTTAAATTTATCCATACTTTAAAGGCTTTAAACTTAAAATTGCATAACTTTCCAGTGTCATGTTTACCCCGTTTTGTCCAAATTATCATAATTTTCCTAACACTTTCTCTGAGCCAAAAAATAGCTTTCATTTTAAATGTGCTCTTTTTTCAACTTTTGTAATTTGAAGGCCTGATTTTTTCAGTACACAATGCCTAATTACACATTTTTCAACACTTTAACTAGAATTATTCACTTGAAACATTGCGTAACTAAATAAACTGAAGATTCAAATTTGAAATTGCACAAAACCTTGAACTATTTATATTTTAATTTGTCCGATCTTCCAATTATAATTAATAATATTTTAGAATATTAAGGAATCTATTCAGAATTATTATTGAATTTCACATGTACGCCAAAAGTAGAATACAAAACTTTTACTGTTTTGAATTTGTTAAATTTTAAGGAATTATACAGGCATCTTTCATGTTCAAAAGTTTTAGAATTTGGGCTTTTCGAGGTAATAAAATTCTTACTTTTCCTATTATTTTGATCAAAAAATATGAAAGTTTAGAGTTCGGGTTTTCTTCGATTACCAGAATAATTTTATATGAAATATACAATTTTTGGGAATACATAAAGTGTACTGAGATATACTTATAATTGTAGGCCCTCTTTAATTGAAAAATTCCCAAAATAATTAAAAATTACAAACATAACCTTAAAAGTAAAATTCTTTTAAAATACCTTTCTACTTGGTCCTCTTTTCAAAGCTATTTACTAAATTTGTTTATCTTATACGAACTCGTGACTTCGGGTTCCAATTTGTCAATCATTTGTTGCAAACTTCGAAAAATAATCAAATATTCTGAAAAGCACCAAAGCAAAGGCGATTCTTCATCGGCAACTGTGACTGACTGTTCTCTGCTGTCGGCAACTCAGCTTTTTCGGAGCCATTCTGAGCAGAACAGCAGAAGATAATATCGTTTAAAGCTACGCGACGCGTGAATATAACTTGCAATGAGATAGGTGGAAAATTTGTTCGCCACCCCCCACCACATAACCTATTTCCTGGTTACCCAATCGTCTTCCAAACATGCAAACATGATTGTTTTCACATGGTTATTCTCACGCGTCAATTCTACGAGTTTCGTCAAGTTTCGCTTTCGCGAGCTTTTCCAGTTTTCCTGCCGTGGGAAAAACTTATCATGTGAATGCTAGTTATTTAAATGAAAAATGAATATTAGTTTATGTTCCCCAATTAAAAAATCGTGAAATTAAGTACATGAAAAGGAAAACTAAATTTAAAACATTCAATTTTTGCTCTTAACCTATACATTTCATAGTTTTCTTTCTTATTGTTTTTTTACGATGCAGAATTCAATAAGGATGTGGAAAATTATTAAAACAGGCAAAAAACTGTTTATTCGTAGAGCAAATGTGATTAAGTGCAAAAGAACTTTTCTTTCGGATGCTTATCGATGTCAAGAAGAATGGGATAAGAGGTTAGAAACTCCTTTACTCCAAAAGGTAAAAAACAATATTTTTATTTAATGATCTTTAAACATTTTTGTTTAAATTTCTGGTAATACTTTATTATAATTTAGATTATTATGTACTTATATTTGTTCCTAACTGAATGGTAGCTAGTTAACTAATGTTCATTTTCTATATTAACATAATATGCGAATTTCGGGTTATTCTTGGGGCCGGCTAAATTTTATTGTTACGATTTTGAATATTTTACTTCCAATTTTTATGATTTTTTTACGACTTTTTGACGATTAATATACAGTTTGTGATATGTACAAATTGAAAAAAAGCATTCGATATTTTATACTTCTGATTCTAGGCTGCAATATAAATAACGTCGGTATTCTGTTCCGGCAAAATATGCCGGATTTTAATTTTCTCGTCCAGCATATTTTGCCGTATTTTAATTTTCTCTTCAGGCATATTTTATCGTGTACTAAACTAAATTCCAAAGAATTTATTATGAATTCCAAACGATTCATTATTAATTCCAAACAATTCTAGATTAATTGCAACGAGTTAAAAAATTGATGTTTGCAAAAATATATCGGACAATAGAAAATTAAAGGGAAATGATGACAGGTGGAGGTTATGTGTCATATGTATTCCTTGCTGGATCTTAATGTTCTCTTCCGGCAGATTTTGCCGGATTTTAATTTTCTCTTCCGGCATATTTTTAATAACGTCATAATTTTCCGTAAATTACCATACATTTCCACAAATTTCGTAAATTTCTACAAACTTCATAAATTTCAACAAATTTGATAAATTGCCATAAATTTAATACATTTCAACAAATTTCATAAATTTCATAAATCTCAACAAATTTAATAAATTTTTACAAATTTCATAATTTTTCCAAAAATTTCATAAAGTTCCACAATAATGATAAATTTCAATAAATTTTAGAAATTATGGTAATTCATCAAACTTTTCATACATTTTTAAAATTATGGCAATGGATGGAAATATCTGATAATTTAAGGAAATTTTAGAAATTCATGGTAATAGATCGGTAACTTTTGTGACCAGTCACAGGGGTGACTTCCCGCCCCCCCCCCACGAGACGTTGGAAAGGGGTAGGGCTTTGACCAAGATTATTTCTGTAACCAGTCACAAGGGTGTCTTGGCGAAAGAGAAAATTAAGATCCAGCAAAATATGCCGGAACAGAAAATTAAAATCCGGCAAAATATGCCTGATCCTTATACACTACGTATAAATAATTGAATTTAAAGTCAAAATCGTTAGAGATCGTACAATTTTGAAATTGAAACACCTTAAAAATTATCCAATTACGACCTTCAAGTATTTGAAAAATAATAAATAATTTAAAACATTTATGTGGTAAGTTTGATACGAAATTACAAAGTTAAACTTTTATTAGTAATATTTCAAATATTTGAGAAAGGCCTCGATTAAAGTTGCCTGAATAAATAGTTTTAATTTTCTTTGATAGTGTGTCGTCGATTTCACATTTTCACTCATTACGAGTAGGTGTGATACGTTAAAAAAAACACTAAAATCTCAATTTACAAAAGTGTACTTTCGTAGCTATAAATTAAACATCCGCTGATTCTTATAATATATGTTTGCTATCAATTTCTTTATCATTTATAAGAATATTAATGAAAATAAAATTAAAAATGTGAATTAGGAATGAAGGTTCAGTGATAATGAAAAACTTGCCTATTTTAAATTGTAAGATTTCTAAATTGATTTTAAAAATATGTGTGTGTGTAAGTGTATGTATTAAAATGTTATTTTCTAATTATTATTATTATATACTTACATTTTTATTCCAAAATACCAAAAATGAGTTTCATTAACCTCTCCAACTAATCTCGGACTGTTGACAGATTTTCGTATTTCACAACGAAAAACAAAAACAAAAAACAGATATCACACTCACCCTTTAGTCTTATTTTTAATTAGCCTCTCGTAATTTGTTATTAAAAATGTAAAACTTGAGAGAATAAAAACATTATTTTTTGAAGAATAAATATTTGACCTTCAAAAATTAATGTTAAAAATATAATTTGGACTTTTTTCATAAAACGATGCTTTCTTTGAAATTTTGTTTGTGTTAAAAAGAAAGTTTCGGCTTTTTGGTTCAAGAAAATTGAGAAATAAAAGTAAAATTTAATTTTGTATTGGTAAAAATAATTGTTTAGAACATCGGCACGCGTGCGCAAGCATCATTGGGTAAACCCTCGGGTATACCGGAACACTTAAAACTTATTTTCACCTACAGAAAAATGACATGTTACCTTTTACTCTAAGTACTTAAAGAAAAACTGAAGCTTCCTTTCTAACCGAAAAAAATTTCAAAAAATCTTTCTACGAAAAAAGTCCAATTTATATTCAAGCTTGTTTTTTAAGTGTCAAATATACATTTTTTTTAAATTCTTATGATCAATGGAAAGAGCGTGAAAACCCTATCGAAATTATATTGGACAAATTTTTGTTATCGCCATTAGAAGAGTTACAAATCTAAAAAATAGCTGGTATATTCTCAAAAAATACTCATAGCTTATTTTCATAAATAAAAAATAAAAACCACACTTTTGAACCTCAAAGGTCTTAAAGGGAAAACTTAAGCTTCGTTTTCAGATGAAAAAGTGAAAAAATATGCCTTTTTGAGGAAAGAGCTTGAAAACCCCTATACAAACTGTACTTGACGAAATGTTTTTTGTCCTCATTAGAAGAGTTAAAAATCACCGAAATAGACGCTATCCACGAAAATCCCAAAATTTTCACCCGCTCCTCCACCGTAAATATTTACCCAAATGACAAAAAATGAGTTACGCATGCAGGGTTGCCACATACCTTGAAATCCTTGAAAAGTCAGGGAACAAAAAAATGGTCAGGGAAATCAGTGAAATGTCAGTGAATTTGGAAAATGGGTCAGGGAATTTTTTTTTAAATCTGAGTTAATTTTATCTTTGCTGCAGAATTTGTGTATATAATTATCTAAACCAACTTTTTGGAGCGAGATCCCAAGTTGTTTCTCCTATCTTTTCTTCGACCGTTGATATAATTCAAAATTTGAAAGTTTAAAAACTTATCTTTCTTCGGTCTTACGGTCCAATCAATAAAAAACATAAGAAACGATTACAGTTGTTGAAAAATCGTTTTATTTTCTACGTTTCGGCTCTCACTGCGGGCCTTCATCAGGAAAGTTTCCATTTCTGTCGTTAAAAAAATTACGGAGTGTCAAAAAGATACATTTTTAGTCAATCATCTTATGCATAAAAAGGTTCCATAAGGTGAAGATTTAACTCTCATGTCGAAATTTTATAGTAATTGTCAAAATTATGAGCCTCAAAATAAAAAAAAAATTTCTCTTTTGAGAGGCTCCAATTTTTCATTTTATTTATGTATTTTATGTTTTGTCAAAGTTCTTGTTGGGTTGAGAGTTTGCTGTAGGTATGTCGAAAAGTCAGGGATTGTTGAAAAAAGGTCAAGGAAATTAAAAATGGAAAGTCTGTGGCAACCCTGGCATGGTTTAAGCATTTTGAGGACTCGAAAAATATGATTATTGACCCTTGGCTCACAAAAAAATTCCATCCCATTAAAATATCGATTTAAATTGCTTCCTTCTTTTGATCTCGAATCAATATACTATACATTTTTTTCTTTTAGGTGAAACCTTTTGATTTCTACCTGGAGTTAGAACACAAGTATAATACAGCGAGCAAAATTTCTGCAGTAGACGTGGACATTTTGGTTAATTCGCTAAAAGATAAAGGTCACACTGAAGATCTTCTGGACATGGTCTACAAATTGCGTTTGACTCCAGAAACATCCTTCACTCTTTCATCGACCCACTATGCAGTGACTCGCTACCTGCTAGAGAAAGAAAGTCCTGAACAAGTTTTCGAAGTTCTGAATGACAGACTGAACTATGGCATTTTCCCAGATCACCACTCTTACAATATGCTCATGGATACATATATAAAAAATAAGGATTTCCCATCCGCCGCGAAAATTGCCACTCTCCTTATGCTCCAAGAAGATGCTGAACATCCAATTTCAAATGCATTGGCAATTTTTTCCTGTCACAAGTACCTCGAGAAACCCGATGACTGGAAAGCACCAGAGCCTGAAAAAGACGAGTCGACGGAAGAGGTCAAGGTCAGAGTAAGGTACCTTCGAAATGAGTTTTTTGACAACCATTTCGATTTAACCGAACCCTCGGATTTAATAGGAAAGACCCTGGCATTTTTTGGAAAACACAGGGGAGACACTCTTGGACGAACTTGTCAGTTGAGGGGACTTGTTTTATTTAAAAATTATTCGGCGGCTGTCAAATTAATCGACGAATGGACGGATGTGAAGGAAGTTGTATTTGAAGAGGTTCTCCAGTTGATAAAAAATGATTCTCCAGCATTATTTGAAGGAGAGTTGAGCGAAGAACTGAGCAATGTGAAAAAGAGGTTGGAAGTACTTGAGAAAGGGAATTTAAAAACTGGAAGCATTGCCGAGGAAATAGAGAAGGATATCAAGAAAGCGATTGAGGATAGAGCCGAGAATGACATGACTGAACAGACCAAGGTTGGTTCATTAAATGATTTTGATATAAAACTATTAAATCTCTAAAAAAATTAAATATATATGTATGATTTCAAATGACTTCTATACCTAGGCTTGGCCACTAAAATCTAAGAAACAGATTCTCAGTCATTTTACGGGTTGCAACCATTTTTTGCCGGACATTGAACTTTAAAAGTTCAAGCTTTCAAAAGTGCAAAATTTGTTATTATGAAATAAGTATGTATAATTTCAAAGATTATCCCTCAAAATTAAATAAATTAGTATTCGAATCTTCAACAGTTAGGCAATCTCAAAGTGAGAATCATTAAGAAAGTTTCTTTGAAACTGAGATAAAGTTTAATATTATATAATTTAAAATTGGAAACCTGCAAAATTATTGTATAATTTTCAGTTTCGCAAACAAACTTTCACTCTTTTCAGAGTTTACCAAAAATTGAACTTTTGAGAACAGTAAAAAGAACTGAACACTAGAGAACGAAAGTGGGGTATATGGCTTAATGTCTCTGTTCATTACATTTTTGGCAGTGTATATTTTTTAAGCATAAACTTAAAAAGGTCAAGTTGTGTAACAAAATTGCATAAGAAGGCTTAAAAAGAAGTATGATTAAAAAAAGCAATTTTTAAGAAACATATACTCAAGAGAGTCAATTTGTGTAACGTAATTGTACAAACGGATTTTAAATGAGAGATATATCTTTCTAAATAACATTGTAATCAACTCATTAGAGACAGTTATATGACAACTGAAAAAAGGAAAAAAAAGAAAGGAGACAAACCAACCACCTCGATAAAAGACGGATAAATAATAAAGAAAAGAGAGCGAGGTGGTTCGGTTGTCTCTTTTCTTTTTTCTCCCTATTTTTTTCAATTGTCATATAAATGTCTCTAATGAGCCGATTACAATGTTGTTTAGAAACATATTTCCCTCATTTTAACTCCTTTTATGCAATTATGTTACACAAATTGACATTCTTGAGTATATGTTTCTTAAAACTGATTTGTTTAAAAACATACTTATTTTTGAGTCTTCTTGTGCACTTTTGTTACCCAATTTGACTTTTTTAAGTTTATGTTTTTTTTTAATGTACTTCTAAAAATATTTTAAGTTTCGAGTTTTCCTTTGCCGAACTAAAAAATCTTTCATGTGAAGCCTTAAGATTTAGGAAGTTAAGAACAAAAACTTTTTAAGAATTAGGCATCGAAAATGCATGGTTTTTTATTTTATAATTGTCTAAATTACAAATTTTAAACTCAAAGCTTTAAAAATTACAAAATTGTAAGTCGGAATTGTACAACTCTGAAAAATTATAATTCTATCTAATATCAAGTGACATTTAAGGTGGTTGGATAGATTTTTCTACTAAGAAGTTCTTACATTTATCACAAAATTCTTAAATTAAAAAAAAAACTTGCAATAATAAAAAACGATCAAATTTACACAAGCGCAAGCATAAGATTGCTCGAGATTTTTTATCCATATTTTTGGTAGTTTTTGATTCTTGGAGTTAACACATTTTTTTTTAATTTCTAAGAATTTTATCATTAGAGTTAAATCTTGGACATTGACTAGGAATTTTTATTTTATTTTGGGCAATCTAAATTTAAATTGAATCGGTTTTTAGGCTGAAACTCTTTTTAGTTTAATGATTTAAATATAGTTCTAAATTAATCATTTTCAATCTATGCCTGATGTTTTTCAAAATTTAACCATTTAAATCTGAATTACAAAATTCAAACTTACTAAATGGAACATAGAAAATTCAGAAATTTGACATTGTAACGATTTACTATTAAATTCATTGAGGACTAAATCCGTACAGTTTTAGTAGTGAGCGGCAATAAAAAATTAGAAATAAAAAAATTTCCAAACGATAATATTTCGAAAATATATCTATATTTTTTTAAAACTTTAGCTAATTGTACAATAAAAAAATCTGCCCGCATCGCGGGCACATTCTCATCGCGCGCGGCTCGCTTCGCTCGCAAGTTTGAGCGCGCCTAGGGCGCGCGACTGTTGGATCTCGCGCTCGATTATGTATTCACCTCGCGCTACGCGCTCAGGCGTATTTACATCGCGCTTTACGCTCGGCTCCTCTAGATTTTTGAACTTCGTGTTCAACTTCGATGAAAAGAAAAAGTTTGTTTGCAAATATTATAAAATTATCAAAACCTCTACATATTAAGTGATTGTTAAATTTGTTTTTATTTTAGACTGAAAAGGAACTTTATTTACTCAAGGTTCTATCGACCTTAAGGAACACATTCTCATCCAGACACTCGCGCTTCGCGCTCGATATTTGATTTGAAAATCATTTGAACCTTGCGTTCCACGCTCAGTTCTGTGCACCGTATGATAGAAAAAAAAAGTTTAAGCGCACTTACGGCGCGCGATTTGGTCGTCGCGCTTCGCGCTCCGAAATACACTGATCGCGCACTTTGTGCTTCGTGTTATATGTTCTTCATATACAAATTACTAAATTTGTATTTGATTTCAAATGAAAAGTAATGATATAATTTAGGCGACAAATTTTATTAGTTAACATTTTATTTTAGCCTGTGCCGTTTTTCAAAAAAGTTCATTTTTTTCATTTTGAATATATTCTTACAACAAAAATTGATTACAGGTTTGTAAATCTTTTTTGAATGCACAATTTTTGTTCATTTATCTGTTTTCGTACGTTGCATTGTTTTTTCAAAAATTTGATTTTTTTTACTGTCAATGTTATTTTCACGAATAAAACAAAAACTACGCATCTTATAGAAACATGATTCACAACAAATTTGTACCTCTTCCTTGGATGAACAAATTTTGTTTTCGTCATTTTTTTCGTAGCTCGTGTTATTTGTCTAAAAATGTGATTTTTCTATTTTCAATGCTGTTTTTTACGAATAAAACAAAAACTACGCGTCATATCAAAAAGTGAATAATAACAAATTTGTAGATCTTTTTTAGGTGCACAATTTTGGTGGAATGATCTTTTCTCGTATCTTGCATAGTTTGACAGCAAAATGGAATTTTTTATTTTTCATTATTTTTTTGTGCGATCAAAATTTGGATTTTTTATTTTTCAAAAAATTCAAAAAGTTGTTATGAAAATATTATAGGGTGTTCAAAAAGAAACGTTTTTCTCCTGACTTTTTTCCATATCGTGCGTTTTTCGGCTTAAAATGTTCATTTTCGTTTGTTTTTTGGAATTTTGAAAATGGTATAACTCCAGTAATTTTTTTTTATCACGAAAAGTCAATTGGATATTTTGTTCGTCATTTTGCGTACTACTAATAACCGTACATAGAATTTTCAAATCTTCAAAAAAAGTGGTCTCAAAAATTTTCAAAATGTGCTCAGTTTTTGAATTTTCATCCAAAATAGCTGGTTAACGAACTCGTTCTTTCTTTGTAGGCCATAAAAAAGTGTGCGAAAGCTTAATCAAATCTGATCATTCTTTCGAAAGTTATCGTGCCTACAGACAGACAGACACCTTGGTAAAAATCGTTTTTTTCTGACTCAGGAGATTTCAAAACGTGGAGATTTGATGAAAACCGACTATGTCAAATTTTACATAAAACCACTACCTTCTCATTAGAATGAGAATGTAAAAAATGTAGGGTCGATAGGGGTAAGTGTGATACGAAATTACAGACTTATACTTTAATTAGTGGTATTTCAAATATTAAAACTAAAAATCTCAATATATGTTTGCATTCATTTTTTTGTGATTTATAAGGATATTAATGAAAAAAAAATTTGTAATTTGTAATGAAGTTTTAGTGATATTGAAAAACTTACATATTTCAAATTGTACGATATCTAAATTTATTTAAAAATTATTTGTCTGTGTAAATCTATATATATTACATTGTTATTTACAAATTGTTATAATCTACTTACATTTTCATTCTAAAAATGAGGTTCATTAAACTCTTCAACTAACCTCGAATTGTTGACAGATTGTCGTATTTCACAATGAAAAAGAAATATAGATGTCACACCCCTTAGTCTGATTTATACTTACTGTTCAATAGTTTATCATTAAAAATAATAAAAATTTAAAATAAAAAACGGATATTCAAGTACAATATAATATCTTCCTTTATTCCTAAAAAAAATGCACCCAAAATGTGCTTTATGTAGGAAAAATTAAAATTAAAAGACCAGTTAACACAATTACGAATTTGAGCTTTCTAAAAGCTTCTCAGTTTGTTTAAAAATAATCGATTAAAGCAATAACTAATGGCAGCCACCTTTTCTCTATAAATAATCAGAGATATAATCACTATGTTTTAATAAAAAAAAATTCATAACTAATTTGTTTTTCATTCCACTTTTTTCTTATCACACCCCTATTGACCCTACACGTCGAACTTGAAATTTTTATTGAAACTGCAGACATTTCTAGTACTAAATTTCCCGTAACCAAATTTTAAAAATATATATTTTTTCATATTAAAAAAATCGCAACTTACAAAAAAATTGTGTTTGTATCTAATTTTTTATATTTATATATTTATATTATATATATATATATATATATATATATATATATAATTTCCATTTTATGAGGAAATAAAATTAGGAAATATTATATAATAATAATATATTATAATATTCCCATGAGGAAATATTTTTTAATTATAAATTCAAAAACCAGATGGAAGACATTAACCGATTTCGAAATTTTGTTGGTACTTTTTTTGCTCGGCTCAAATGATTCGATTAATTTAAGCATTTCCTCTCTGCTCTATTAGATATTACAAACTGAATAATTTTACTTGAAAACGTTACAAATTGCAAACTTTGAACCCAAAGTCTCAAAGTTGTAAAATTTGAAACACACACTGTAAAAAAATCTTTTGTGATATTTACAATTAGATTGTAATTCACGAGCAGTGTATTTTCAAATTGCAATGTATAACCTGGTAAATTTACCAATGTCGCTCAGAAATTCACGATCTAGTCCAATTTCACCCCATGGAACAGTATGAAATAACTGTCGGATGTAAAATTACTATGTCTGACGATGGAAATTATTCGATCAGTGTGGTACGTAGCTAATTTACGTAGGTGAATAAATTTGAATGCGCTTATAAATTAACACTCTTTTGGTAAAGATGCAGTATCTAGCATAATTTCACAAACGGGTTGTATTGTTACTTCTTGACATCTTGAGAAATTACAAACAGGACATAAATCCACAAACTGACAGAAAGAGATGGCGCGTTGGACTTTATCATAAAATTACGTCTCAGAGCCTCTAATATTGCTCTAATTGTGATGAGTTCTATGTGAATACAAAAAATATGTCTTTTTTATTCAAAACGATATCTAAGAAAAGTAATATGCGCTTTATTTATCATGCTAGAGTGTTAAAAAATTTATAACCTCACGAACATAACCTCAAAATTGAAATGTGGTCCTGGCAATTTACGTCCTGCATTTTTTTTCACAAAAGTGTGTGAACTGACATCGTCGCACGCGGATCGAATAATTTCCATCGTGGCACGATGTAAAATTACACCAACTTTTTTTACAGTGCATATTTAAAATGGTGCAATTTAAAATCGGGTAAGGTTTTCTCTAGGGTTGTGAGCAGTGAAACGTTTCATTGAAACATTGAAACTTTCACTTGAAACTTTCAAATGTTTCACGGTCAAAGTTTCATCGTTTCTTGAAACATTGGGGGGAAAGGAGAGAACTTCTATATGCGCATGCGCGGAAATTAGATCAAGTTAGGTACTGGGGTACTGGTATGCCGCTTTGCCGCAAGTTTAAACTTGTTTTGAAATATAATGTAGTGTTTCTCAGTGTTACTACAGTAAAATTGTGTTATTGGTGAAAATATTCAAAATTATGGCACTGTGTGCATAATCACTTTTCTAAAAGAGTCTTTGAAAGTAAAAATAACAAATTTTTCATTTTCCTTATATGCGGTTTGAATTTTCCCGCCACCATCTTTGAAACATTGCAATGTTTCACGAGACCTTGAAAGTTTCATGAAACTTTTCATTGGACCAAAGTTTCATGAAATTTTACAACCCTAGTTTTCTCCTGACAATTAAAAACTTCAACAAATAAATTCATTTTAATTTCTCGCTTTTTCAGAGCTCAAAAAATTCCTAATCATTTCCCAGTTTTGATTCAATGGCCACCCTATAGAAATTTATTTTGACCAATTATTTCTACAAATTTGACCGATTTCGGTTATAAAATAAGTTGGATGAAAGAAGGTGATGTAAAAAAAATGTGAATACATAATGTCAGAGATGTGTAAAACTGACGTTTTCTGGTGAAAATAACGAACATTAAAATGCTACTTTAATCATATGCGAGATTCTAATTTCATTATTTTTGCGATAAAAGTCAAGTTTCAGGCATTTGTAACATTATACCTTCATGACATTTTTATTTATCACTGCATTATTCTACTAAACTGTTGTTTAGCCAAAATAAATTATTATTAGCTGAGCAAAATCTAAAAAAAGATTTAAAAGAAAAAAATTTTCAATCTAATTTCAATAACGTGCTTATATTTTCCAGAAATTTTCCGAGTGGTTGAACATAAGAACTGAAGTCTTGCAAAAGCACCTTGCAGAATTAAATAAACTAAGAAGAATAAAGAGGGTTAAGAGGATGAAGAGAGACCTCGAAAAAACAGAACGATTGTTGACGTTCTTCGACAAAGAAGAAGAGATAGAATTACAAATCGAAAAAATATTAGAAAAGAAGAAAGCTATAGCGATAGACGATAAAATCTTGAAGAAGAAATTGAAACGGGAGGAGAATTATGTTCCGCCCGAAGTTGGCCGAAGGAGCCGGCAACAATAAAAATACGAACTATAAGGCCAGAAACGGAAACAGCAACGACAAATTTTTAAATAAAAAGAATTATTGTTAAAAAAATAAGTTTCATTTAAATCTTACATATTTAAAAAAAGAGACCAAACTAACAAAAGCTTCTTTCATTCTTTTATTCTCGACATAGGATAAATTACAAAATCCGATGAATTTTTGAACACGGATCACTTTGTACATTAGCTTCGCGGTCATTCAGAAAAAACTACATTTTTTGTTTGCATTTTAAATGCACGTCATTGATTCCTCTTTCCTCATTGACATTCACCATCTTTCACATAGACAGCGAGCTGAAATCGCTCCTCGAGGTGTACAATATACAATCGGAGGATTATTCGCTCTCTATGAATTTAAAGCGTTATTGCTTAAAAAATTAGGCTCCCTGTTAATTCCAGGGTTTTGAGCAGCTCTCAGAGCTCATCTTCCATATTAAAAAAAATCCGAGTGCCAAGGCACGTTCGGTATGGCTTGGTCGATACTTCTGAGCCTTCTGAGCACGAAGCGGCACGAATCACGATACGATCACGAATTTTTATTTTGAAGCTGCGCCGTCAAGATAGCCGTTTCCTGCTTCATCTGCTTCAAATCAGCCGTTATTCGCTCCAGGTTAGCGCCCACGTTCTTCGTCGATTCCGAATCGATCTGAAAAACAGTAACAGCACATTTTGTTAAATTTAACATTGGAACACTGGTAAGTCAGATTACTCATTTTCCTTGCAGAGTAATTTAAATATAAAACAAAAGAAGCGGAACAACCCTAATGAAAATACCTATACTAACTACAGTAGGGTGGTAAAAAAAAACGAATTTTTTTTTTTTTAAGATGTTGAACCCTCATTTTGTGTTAGGGGCCGTACTTAAATTACGTAACAGCTCAAGGCGGAAGAGGAGGGGGGGGGAGCGTCAGACTCTCTGTGTAAATTTATTACGGTTCCATTATTAGGGGGGGGGGGGGCTTTAGAAGTAGCTCTTGACCTCACAGCGTTAAAAATGCAATAAATCGTTAAATTTCGAAAAGAATCGTAAATGCTTCATAGAGATTATGTATAATAATTGTGAGAATAATACAAAGACTCAAATTTTCGTTTTTTAAATAAATGCACCCTAACTCAATTTTTAAGTATCATTTCTGAATTTTTATTTTATGAAAGTGAAATGAACATTTCAGGGGAAAATTATAAAAGAAATTCATTATACAAATATGGAAAATACTACCCTTAAATTAAACATTTCTCAGTTCTTATAGTGTTTAGCGAATTTGATGGTGCATTTATTTACAAAATGACATTTTTAGCCTTCGTGTTGTTCGTGCAATTATTTTAAATCATCTCTATGAAGCACTTACTATTCTTTTAGAAATTAAACGATTTATTGAATTCTTAACGCTTCAGGGCCGAGAGCTACCTTTGCATTTTTTTCTCAAAATATGAGGTCAAATGCTACCATTTTTAATGAAAGTAGTGAAATGTGCATGATGTCAAATTACAGCATTGAACAATTTCCAGTAGAGTGTTAAAAAAAATGAAAAATGGAAAAACTGTATAGTTGGTTCAAGTTGACCAATGATCAGCCTTACATTTTAAGCCTCAAGTTGAAGAATATTATATTTGAAGGATTTACAAATTCAACCATTACAAATTATAATTTAAAACACTTAACATTTTTTTCAAATGAAAACGTGTCATGTTTTAAAAAGTTACAATTTATAATAATAATAATAAATAATAATAAATAACCTACTCTTTACATTGTGACAAGAAAACGTGATTTAAATACTTTATTCCAGAAAAAACTGAAAAATAAATTAGTAATATTAAAAATATTACAAAAACTTTGAGTTGTTGAATTGCTTCTGTCAATCATAGAAGAAAAGCGAAGGTGGAGTTCAATGGCCTTATTGGCTAACTTCCGAATCTCAAATCAAAAGTCGAAACCGTTGACAGATTTCTTGGCGCGGAGGTTTTTTTTACCAAGCAATTACTATATTTGCATATTTAAAACTTTAAATATTTGAGAAGTAAATAAAAATAGAGACTTCCCAAAAATTCGTTTCTCCATAGTCAAAATGGTCAAAGTGTTGCGCTGTTGGATAGTAGTTTATAGGCAAATTCTTTTGTCATTTGGATAAATATTTAAAGAGGGGGAGCGGGCGAAGATTTTGACATTTTCGTGGATATTGTCTATTTCGGTGAGTTTTCACTCTTCTAATGGTGACACAAAAAATGTCTCCAAGTATACTTGAATTTCGATAAGTTTTTTCGCGCCCTTTCCATTGACTATAAGCATTTTTTGAAAAAATAAATATTTGACCTTTAGGAGTGAAACTCAAAAACAAATTTGACTTGTTTGGAAAAAGGGCATCTTTTTTTTTCATTCTTTCATCTAAAAAAAACAAGCTTAGGTTTTCCCTTTAAGACCTTGGAGTTTCAAAAGTAGGATTTTTATTTTGTATTTATGAAAATAAGCGTTTGTAACTCTTCTAATGGCGACGCAATTTTTTTTCCAGTATAGCTTCGATAGGCTTTTTCGCGCTCTTTCCATTTTTCATTAGGATTTTTTGAAAAAATAAACCTTTGACCCTAAAAAATTAAGGGTAAATATAAATTGGTCTTCTTCATCGGCACACGTGCGAAAGCGTCATTGCGTATAACGGAGCACTTAAAACTTATTTTCGCCAATAAAAAATAAAATTTTACTTTTTTTATCTCCAAGTATTTAAAATAAAAAACCCAAGCTTTCTTTCTAGCAACAAAAAAAATCTAAAGAGCGCCGTTCTATGAAAACAGTACAATTTATATTTAACCTTCATTTTTGAAGGACAAATATTTATTTTCTAAACGAATTCTTCTCAAATTTGGAAACTTTTCGAAATTACGCTTTGATATATAAGTACTTTGCTAAGATATTTTTAGAAAAAGAGTATATTATATAACTAGTGGGAAAAGTTGACTATTCCACGAGTGTAATAGCTTCTCGCACGTGTCAAACAGGACATTTTTTGTAAAAAGTGCATGAAAATGGCGAGCTTCCGCGTCTGAAAAGTTTACACAAAGTGTCAGATTCCTCTACTATGAGTTTAGCGTACGAACATATGGTATTCCCGCAGTTTTGTATGCGGGAATATTCTGGCACCGGAAACTGCGAGAATGCTATATTCCCGCAAGCTAATCTCACAGTAGAGGAATATGGCACTTTGCGCACACTTTACAGACAGGGAATGTCGCCACTTTCATGCATGTGTTCATGTGTTGCAAAAATGTATTTCTCGAAGGAAATGTGGAAAATGACGGGGATTTAAAGTGGTCAACATTTTGGCCATCACACCTAAAATGGTGTAAGTATTTTAAAGAAAACTGAAGATCCTGTAAGGATTCTGAAAGAACAGAAACTGTTCAATTTTGTCAAACTTTATTGTGTAATTTGAAACCTAATTATTAACAAAATAACAAAATAATTTAAAAAGTGGGCAAAGTAAACTAATTTTGAAACATCGGTAACAGCAGTTAAAATGTCAGAATATTAGGAGGGAAACTATTTAAAAATTTAAAGTTTTAATAGGCAAATAGCTCAAGGGAAAGATATCTAAAATCGACTCATTTAAAATCACCTGCTCTTCTAAGTCCCGAATTTCCCTCACAGTGGCTCCGGTTTCTTCGACCAGGTTAACGAGGTCACTGCAGTCGGAATGCAAGGTGGCGAGGAGTTTGTACGCTTTTCGTGAAGCTTCATTGGTTCTCGCATCACGGAAAATCAACTCGTCTACGACTGTAAATGATCTCTCCAATCTGCCTGTTAAAGTGTTGATCTCCTTCTGAATGCTACGAGTGTCTCCAAGAACTTTATTAATCTCGTCCTTTTGCTTTCGGACGTTGTTGATTATTTCGAGAATTCGCTGAGTATAGGCAGATCTGTTGACTTCCTTCGGGAGCTTTTGAACGTCGGCTACTAGTTGGGAATACTGCTGATCCTTATTGCGACCCTCCTCAGTTAGTTCCTTTTCTTTTTCTTTTAAATTCTTTAGCTCAGCAAGCTTTCTCTGACTTGCACTCTAGAAAAAGAAAAAGCTTTTAATGAAAATTAATTAACAAACGATCAATAAATATCTCTTAGAATTGATGTAATAGTAAAAAATAGAGAACAGATTAGAATTATTTCTTTTTTAATAGAAAGTATAGAAGTACGCACAGCTTTCGACGAGTGTTTTTCCCTTTCTTCTCGGTACTTCTGAATTAGAGGCAATCTGTGCTTCTCCCACTGATTGACCAATCCAATCAATTTATTTGAATTCGCCTCGATAGTCTCCTTAAGTTTCTGGATATTCTCTTCTCCGTTTTCTAATAAGTCGTACGTTCTCGCTTTAATCTTTCTTCGTTTTTCAAGAGCTGCAAAGTCTTTCTCCTCACTGTGCTCGATGATTGTCAACTGCGCCAATTTGCCGCTTAGCTTTTTAGCTTCAACCTGAACCTCCTCCATTTCGTTTCGCAGCGATTCACATTCCACGGTTATCCTTTTTATCGAGTCCTGCCCACCAGAGTCAGATTTATCTGCTGAAGGTTCTTCTGAAACTGGAACGATCGACGCTTTCGGCTCCTGAAATTAACGTTACATATATTTTATTTGGCAGAATTAAATCAGTGGGATGAATTAAACGTTAAGTACACAAGCCTTGCAAATGTAACATTTAAATTTACTTCAGCCTTTTATGCATTTATCTCGAGCTAATAAAATATACTTTAACTGAAAGTTGTTCGCAAATGAGATTTTGTTTTTGATTACAGCTCTTTAACATCCTACGAACAATTTGAGACCAAATAAAAAATAATCGGTCAGGTTCTTTTTGAAAAAATCAATTTTTCTGTTAAATTAATTTTTAATTTATATTTTCGAACCTCGAAAGTTCAAATTGCGATTATTTGCCAATTAGTCGCTTATAAAGTCGAAAATTTCAATACCGAGCCTTACAATTCATATCCTTGGTTTCAGTTAAAATCGGCGTACATGCGATTCCCACAGAGAATTCTTATGTCATTTTAGCGTGTTACGTTAAACTAATTTTTCCCACAAAAATGTGTTTTTTTTCTGGTTTCTTGGTCTGATCGACACCATGTTAACGGTTTAATTAAATCTTCTTACCTCAATTTGTAGAGCCTCAGCCTGAGGGGTTTCCGCCTTTTCGTTGGAAGCGAATCTACTCAAAATGTGAATACTGCCAAGATCAGCAGTCGAAGATCTTTCATGTGGCTGGGAATTTAGCCAATCTAGCCTTTCAATTATATTCGTCGGCATTGGATGATCCGTTTTTGCATTGTGCGATAATACGGAAGGCAGGAGACTGAAGGGATTCGGCATTTGCTCAGGCACTGATTTCTGATAGCGGATATAATAATCTCGGTATTCTGAAATAAAGAATTTAACAATACTTCTTAATTAAAAAATCAACTGACAATTTGGCTAAAACTTCCACTGGAATGGATTTCGTAGGCATCTATTTTATACATATTTTTTCTTCAAGATCTACTTTTGTTACAGATTTTTTACTTAATCAGTAGGTAAAGTAAATTTATCAAACTGGAGATATGACGGTAATCAAAATGAAACTCAATACGCAACGAGGATCTGTTATTCTGTTAACTGTTCTCTACTGAATTCTGGAATAAAAAGTATATTATAAATAATACCTCGTTAATCTTAAAATTACTTACAAAGTGTGACGTTTATCAACAGGGATCCAAGCAATTTTCTAAATGTTTGTTTTAACTTATACTAAAAACTTCATAAATTGAACCAAAAAATGAAAATAGATTCAACTACATGAATGAACAATAGTTTTGTAAAACTGCAAAATACAGAAAATCCAGAGAAAAGCTCATTAGTAAAAAGAAACCAGCCGAAAAATGACTTGTTATATTATAGCCAACATAGGATCTAAGTGTGATAGGTATCATAAAAACAAAACAAAATTCGGTAAACATCACTCAAAAAAAGAGGCTAAAATAAAAGGTTGAAAACTTTCCGCATTATTTTAATTTTCTTGTATCGTTCTGAAGATAAAAATCTGAAGTCAAAAAAAGATGCAAAGAAATAAAAATAATGTTCAGAAATAGAAATAACCACAAAACTGTGTTTAATTTCCTAAGAAGGCAAATAAAATATGTATCGTGGAAAAGGGATCTTACAATTAGTTTGGAATATACATAAAAACAATACCTAATGTTATAAACAAATTTAATAAACAAATACATATTTTAGTAATTTCCCGCTCCAAAAGCTTTGTTCTTTTGTCAGGATTCATTGAAAAATTGTCGACAATAAATAATATGTACTGTGTTTTAATACCTGATAATTTTTAATTGTTTAAATAAATTTGAAAAAGAAAGACAGACTTTCGTCCATTTTTAACGCCATATTTGGAGAGTTCGCCACCATTTCTTCAAACATTTAAAATTGTATAGTCTATGGTGGCTTTCGCAGCAGTGCGGCTTTTGTAATAACATTTTACATATAAAACAAAAACAATGTATGCTTATTGATAAAATAAGATAGGGAAGGTATATTGCCAAGTTATTTAGAGTTAATTCCGTTTTGGAAAAACGAAATCTGCCGGTTGAAAATTAACGAGAATTTATATTTGTTTACCAAATTTATTTAAAAAATTAACAATTCCTATCAGTTATATATGTGAAAGGAACAAAGTCTTTAGAATTAGATGAGCGAGAAATGACTGACATAATTTTTTTAATTAAATTTGCTTATAAGAGCGAATGCATTTCAAATCGAGCAGGCGTCCACATTTTCCACTCAAATATGTTGTTTTTTAAAGGGAATAAAATGACACATATCTTACCGATCTAATGAAATTATTTTTGACAAAGTTATTAGTATTTGAATTTTAAAAATTGAAAATGCGTATTATAAAAAAATACTCAAAATTTTTTGTTAAAAGTGTGATATTTTTCAAGCTAACATAGACACTTATCTTTTTCTTACTGGTTCTGATAAAAGCTTTCGTCCTCTTTCGAAATCCGTTGGAAAATTTTTAAGTCTAAAATTGACAAAATTACAATTTCAATTTACTCAAACACTCCACCGTTTTTCTCTCTTGATTTTTGTCTGGATTCGTCCTAATGTAAAAAGTATACAATATGATAGTCTGCCCTGTGCCCGTGCCTTGGAGAGAAGTGGGATTTTTTTTACCTGAAAAACGAAATTTCACGTTTTTTGCCAAAACGACACAAGGTGCGTAAAAATCAAAGCACAAAATTATTTACCTAAAAAAGTTATAGAAAAACGTCTCTTGACACTTTTTTTAATCTTGCGTTATTTTCGAGGTTTGTTCGAATATATGTATAAAATTATTTGGAACTTATTTTTCCTCAAAAATACAATTTTATGGTGTCATAGAAAACAAAGAAGAACGTAATTTAACAGTTTCAACAACTTTTACGTCTAACTGTTTCCTTTGAAGTTTTTACTCTTCCACCAACACGTTGCTAAAATTGTTAAATTTAGTTATTTTTCATTTTTTATGACACCATAAAATTGTATTGTTGAGAAGAAAATAAATCCTAAAGAATTTTATACATATTTTCGCAAAAAACTCGAAAATTACGCGAGAAAGAAAAAAGCGTCGAGATATTTGTCTTGAAAATTTGTAGAGAAACAATTGTGTGAGATATGGTATATATTCTTTACATTGCGACAAATCTACAAAAAAATTAAGACAACAAATGTTGGCAGTTTTGATTAAACTGACTTTTAATTTTTTCAGAAAAACCGCCAACAATTTTTAAAATTCAAATACTGAGAACTTTGTCAACAAATTTTGTTCGTCAAATCGGTAAGAAGCGTGCAACAATATATACTCGGACTCCGGTTTAGTAACAGTGTCGGGGGTTGCCTGCGAATAGCCTTGTTACTAAATCGGGACAATCGAAACGTAAACAGTCAGGGCTGCCTGAACTGTTTCCGATTGGAATGCATAATATTGCGCAATATAACTCTACTGACTACTCGCGCACTGCGGCCCTTCCGAGGCGAGAGTCGCAACCGTCTATCGCCCATTGAGCTGAGAAAGTTACTAAAACGCGGCTCTAGTGTATTTGAGTGATGAAGGATTCTGTGACTTGAGCATGGACTGACTGCTTGATTTGAAATGAATGCGATCATAACATTAACAATTACTTTGGGTTGTTTACAAATTGTAACTAAGCATTGTTTTCACGTATATTCCGAAGAAAAAATTGAAAAATACAGTCTCCAAGTATTTTTAATTTGAAGTAGCGTTTTCACTCGTTAATTTGTTAATTAGAAAATAAACAAATTTTCTTGAATGCTGTAACCTGCTGGATATTATTTGCAAGGAGTGTCTACTGATTATATGAAGTTTGACATAAATATTAGTCGTTTAAACAAAATGCGAAGGTTTATTTTTTTGTTTGTTTAAATAACAAAATTTAAACTTTGTTTAGTTAGTGGTCATTTCCACGGTCTTGCATTTTTACTTTTGCCACATGTGTACATATTTTTCTTTGACCGCTCCTGATAAACTCTCCTTACAAGGCTTAGCCCACGAAAGCCTAAAAAGAGAGAAAACATTTTCAACACACCTTCGCCTTTCTCCAATGAAGAAACATCAATCGGCACAGTTCTGTAAGGTGCTTTCGTTCTTCCAGCGAACCTGGATTCCCGTTCTTGAGACAAGTCTGATGTCCACGGTGTTTGGAAATCCTGGGAAACCGTACATGCCAGAGACTTTGCTAGTAAAGCGATTTTACTAGTGGGTTCATTAACTGTATTTTCGCTCTCCTTGGGCAATTTTTCAATAAGGAACATTAAAACGCGACGCAGGTCGGCTTCGGAACTGTAGAGAAACGTTTGGTATCCTATGTCACCTCTGTATCCAAGTTCCTGTTGAAAGGAACGGGGATTGTTTTTCTTTTATTTGGGAAAATAACTCATTTTTTAGAGTATAAGAATTCATTTTACCGAACAAGCCTGTGCCAGTGAGGCTCCGAGACGAAAGCGTGCTGCCATGTTCATTGGCAACACGGACGACAAACCAAGTCCAGGTCGTATTGTATCTAAGCATCTTACGGTTGCCTCTACTATTAATTCTGTGTTGAAGCCACCTAAATTCGTTATGTTTTCTTCTATATCACTGAAAAAATGTATTTTATTTAATAAAGGAACAATAATATTTAAAAATAAATGAGCAAATTATTAAAATTATTTATTAAAATTTACGAGGAAAAATTCGTGACGTGTTATAAAAAGAATTAAGAGATTAAAGCTAATCGTTTAAAACTCAAGCATGTCAAGGAAACATAGTTCACAGTCAAAGTGATTCCAAGTTTAGATTTTTTAAGTAATTTTGAAGTTGAATGATATTCAACTTTAATAGTATATAGTGTACCCAGGAGTAAAAAGACGTGCCACTCCTTGGTACACACTATAATTTATGTAACAAAGGTATGATTTACAAGTTTATCACGTCTGACATTTGAGCTTAGGTTGACGGGTTCCATAATCGTACCACAGGCGCCATAGCGAATGTGCATACACAGAGAACTATTATGATCATAATTGTACTCCGCACATGCGCATTCGCTGTCCAGTCCTCCTATTGTATAAACGGATACTTTCAGAACTATGAAGACGCTGATAAAACGCGTAAATGCCGTAAATCATTCCTGCGTTACATAAATCATTTTCAATTAAAAGCTTAATTTATAGACTTACATCCACTTAATTGTTCGTAAATTCTATGAAATTCTGTAAAACTTGTTGTAACATTTATTAGAAGTTTTTTTTAGATTTTTCGACATCATTTGAAATATTTCTGAAATGTTAATTTTAACATTTTAAGTTATCTACCATTTTTTTAAATGAAGTCCTAAATGTTTGCAAATAACTTAAATCTTCCGCGATATTCTCATAATGTTTGAAAATCATTCAAACCAGAGTTAAAATCTTCGAATTTTAACCATCTGTTTTACGCACTTGTATCACAAATTACTATTTGATAAAGTTGACCAAGAACCGAAATTTTAAGAACAGTACAATGGACTGACTCTGGAGAACGATAGCAGGGTCTACGTATAAAAAAAGATGGATAAATAATAAAGAAAAGAGAGCGAGGTGGTTTGGTTGTCTCTTCTTTTTTTTCTCCATCTTTTTTCAATTGTCATATAATTGTCTCTAATGAGGCGATTGCAATGTGGTTTAGAAACATATTTGTCTCATTTAAACTCCTTTTGTGCAATTAAGTTACACGAATTGACTTTCTTGAACATAGTTTTTAAAAAACGTTTTTTCTTAAACTTACTTATTTTTAAGCCTTCTTGTGCAATTTTCATACGCAATTTGACTTTTTTAAGTTTATGTTTTTTTTAAATGTTCATACTTTCAAATACTATTTGATATCTGTTTAACAAGGTACTAAATTATACAGATTGCTGGACCACCCTATTAACATCCATGTTTGTAATTTATCCCAAGTTCAAACGGGATAATTTGAAAAGAAACTTTTAACCTTTTTACGAGGGTGCAAATTAAAAATTCTGAATTAAAGTGCAGAAAAATCTAAAAATAGAGTCAACGACGTGGAGTCCGCTTATTCGTTTTTCCTGAGAAGTATGGATCCTATTAGGCACAATGTTGTAAATATTCACATGAGTCGTGACAACCCAATGATAATTTAAGATTATTTAAGATTACGTGAATTATTTTTTTGTGCGCAGTGTACAGAAAATACTATACAATTTACTTTTACTGTTGAAAATGTTTTGAGGCAGGATCCTCCTATAAAAACCTGCATTTGGTGTCCTAATGATTCCTTTCTTTCGTTTCCTCTATTTTTTGCATATAATTTTATATTTCAAATTTCATCCAAGAGTGTTTTTATTTAAGATATTTAATAACATATTCAATTATTATTTTTATAGAATATTGGTTTTTGTTTCGTCTCTTGAAATGAGATTTTTTTTCTTTTTAGAAAAACATTTGAATAGCTTACTCTTGAGATCTTCAGTAATATTTTTTAATCTCTGGAACGCAAAAGTTAAAGTTTAAAAAAAAATTAAGACACTGCATTGACAAATCTCTCATTTTTTCTAATTACGAAAAAATAGGAACTTACCAGAACTTACATATATGATTCAAATGAAATTTTATGAAAAATGTTTGAGAGGAATATTCGTATTTTCTGACGGAACACAATTTTGAGGTTATGAAAGACTCTTAAGGTTATTAAGTTTCCTTTAGCCAATAGCCAAAACATTAAAATTTGTTTGTAAATATACGAGTAGAAACAAAAGAAATTTCAAAATCATATAAACAGAAATAGGAAAATAGTAAATTTGAAAAAACAAACAATTCTAAAACTTGCAACGTTTTATAAAAACATGCTACTCGAATTGCATTATTTAAAGAGGTTAGTTGCTCTCTTTTCTCCAAATTTCAACACGATAATTCGCGATTAAGTTTAGGCAACAAATGTCAAAGTTCGACACAAGAACCACCCACTTTTTTGACAGCGCAAAATAACCGGAACTTTTAACGAATTTTAAGAAAGGAATATCTCTGGATTCCAAAATCTCTCTATCGAACACTAGAAAAATACTCACCAGCCTATTTGACGCAGAGAATGAATAATAATATTGTCAACTTCCTCCATGACTATACTTAAACACTTTGGAAAACTGGATTAAAACAACACACACTCGCCCATGAATCTTAACAATATCTTCGTCCTAACCCTATTACAGAATACAGAATAAACCCGAATAAACATTTTGACATTTTCAAATTAGATGGCGTTCTGCCGTTGAGGTCGCTAGTGATCACATGGTGTGATGATCGCACCCGTGCGCTCATCTTTTTAGCGGAGAGCGAA
>CAKNYM010048847.1:5171-28863 GCA_932195095.1 Andricus curvator
AAGCGGCAATTAAATTATGGAACTTGATGGAATTGGATGGACTAATGCGCAGTGGATGAGGCTGGCAGATCATTAGGTAAAATTACGAAGGCGTCGCTTCAATATTGTGACGATAGAGTAGCGATATTTGATTGGTCAATTACGATCTAGTGACGAAGTTTGTTCCTGACCTAGTCTCTCTTCATAAAAGCGGAAGATGTATTCGAAGCACATTCGTTTCGATAATTGACAGTATCGGAAGCTTAAGAGGGCTTGAAACAGTGAAGCGGAACTCTTGAGCTTTCCATAGAACCTCTCATAGGCAAAAAATGAACTGGGGAATTTCCACGATATTGGTTCTCTCGTCAGCTGTAAAAAATTATCAGACAATCTGCAAAGCGCTCTTCGATATCGCGATTTTTCAGGATTTAAAAATACTCGCTTCAAAAAGCAAAAAAAATTAATTTTGTACATTCAAGTTTATGAAGCGACTTTTCAAATTAGTCAATTTGACTTACTGATGAAATCATTCGTTTTAAATGATCCAATCTGTTCAATTTTAAAGTGGAAATGGTCCATTTTCAACCACAAATGGAATAGTTAAATTTTCAATTAACAAAATTAATTTCCAGACAGAAAATGAATTTTAAACAAAATAGTTCAGTTTTCAACAAAAGAGACTGGTTTTCAACCAAAAAATATAAATTTTCAACCAAGAAGATTCATTTTTTACAACAAAAAAATACAAATTTTCAACAAAATACTAGAATTTTTCACTAATCAAATATCAATTTTTAAAGAAAACAAAAAAAAAAGGGTTTTCAACCAAGTAGTTGAATTTTCAACTAAAAAAGATGAATTTTCAACCAAGAAGATTAATTTTCTACAAATCAAATTTTCAACAGAATAAAATAATTTTCCACAAAAAAAGATCACTTTTTACACGAAACAAAAAAAAAAAAAAAATCAACTGAAATGATGAATCTTGATAAAAAAATTGTTAACAAAGCAGTTGAACGTTGAATCAAGTAATTAAATTTTCAACAAAAAAAATGAATTATGCGCTTAGAAGTTGAATTTTCTACCAAAAAAATTATTTTTCATCAAAATACAGGAATTTTCAACCAAGCAGATGAATTTGCAACTAAAAAAACAATTTCAACAAAAAATGGAATACTTACATTCACAGTTTAAAAAATTATTTCCAATAAAAAGCACGAATTTTCATAAAAAATTTCAATTCTCAACATAAAATGTAAAACCTGCTATTAAAAACAAAAAATTCAATTTTAATTCAGAAACAGTTGAAATTAATTTTCCACCAAAAAAAGAACGATTTTTCAACAAAAAAGTTCATTTCTAACCAAATAGTTTAATTTTCTACCCAATAATTGAATTTTAATCCCAAGAAAACGAATTTTCAACAAAATTGTTGAATTTTTAACCAAAACGGTAGAATATTTGAAAAAACGCATTTTGTACAAAACAATAATAACAATAATAATAACGTGCTACTAAATCGTTGAATTTGCAATCCATAAAGACGATTTTTCTACAAAAAAAAGTTTAATTTGCGTACCAAAAAATATGAATTTTCAATAGAAAAGATTCTTTTCAACCAAACATTGAATCCTCAGCCAAATGATTAAATTTTTAACTATAGAAGATCAATTTAAAAAGAAATGGAATAGTTTAAATTTTAATTAACAAAATTAATGTTTAACTAGAAAATTTATTTGAAAGCAAATAGTTTAGTTTTCAACAAAATGGATTGATTTTCAACTAAAATAATGAATCTTCAAAAAAAAAAATAATAATTGTCAACAAAGAATTTGCAACTAAAAAAATCACTTGAAAAAAATGGAATACTTACATTTGAAGTTAAAAAATATTTTTATTAAAAAGAATGAATTTTCATCAAAATATTTAAATTTCTAACCAAAGAGATGAATTTTTAAATAAAATGATTAATCTTCAACAGAAAAAGACGAATTTTCAACAAAATTGTTGAATTTTTAACAAAAACGGTTGAAAGTTTAAATAAACTAATTTTGTACAAAATAATCGAATTTGCAACCAGAAAATTATTATTTTCATAAAAACAGTATATTTTCAACCAAATAGTTGAATGTTTTGCCAAACTGTTTTATTTTCAAGCCAAAAAGACGATTTTTCTACAGAAAAGTTTAATTTTCGTACCAAAAAATACGAATTTTCAATAAAAAAGATTCTTTTCAACCAAAAATAGAATCCTCAACCAAATAGTTGAATTTTTAACTAAAGAAGATCGATTTTTAACCAAAAATGAAATAGTTCAAATTTCGAAACACAATTAATTTTCAATAAAAGAAACAAATTTTCAGCAAAATTAATTTTCAGCCAAGAAAACTTTTAAATAAAAAGATGAATTTAAAGACAAATAATAATATTTTCTACAAAAAAGATGAATTTTCAATAGATCGATTTGCAACCAAAAATGGAATAGTTCAATTTTTAGTTAAAAAATGTATTTACAAAACTAAAAAAAAAAAATTCACTAAAATGATGAATCTTTAATAAACAAACAAAAATTTAAGAAAGCAGTGCAACGATCAAACAAGTACTTGAATGTTTAATTAATTTGGAACCAAAAAAATTGATTTTTTCCTCAAAAAGACGAATTTATCTATCAGTAACGTCCACTGACCGAATCAGTAATTTAGAATCATCCAACCTGTAACTGTTATTGATTAAAACAGTAATTTTGATGACGTAATCAGTAACTTTCACTAGTTAAATCAGTGATTTCGAATGTTATAACCAGTAACTTTAAAAATTAAATCAATCATTTTGATTGATCTAATCCGTAATTTTCATTGTGTTAACCAGTCAATGATGGTTAATTTTTATCAATCATTAAAATGTAGGAATTTAGTGAATTATTTTAATTTAGAAATAATAGTACTATTTTAATGTAACAGACACACCAGTCAGTTATTTCACTGAAAATCAGTAATTTATGTGACTTTTTGATTCTTTTGTCAGTGGAAATGACTGATTTTACAGTCAAATTTAAAGTATAAGCAAAATAATTAGATGACACCTTTGCTGTTTTTTCGAAAGATATCGTTTTTAACTGACCCAAGTATTATAAGTGTAAATAAAATTTTTTTATTGGCATTAAGGTCGATAATGTTTATTTGTTTTCCGTTCTACAATTAATTTTTAAGAAAGATATCTATTTTTAAGGAAACATAAAAAATCTAACTTTAAGTTACTTAAAAATAGATATCTTTATTAAAAATTAATTGTAGAACACAGAAAAAATAAACATTATCGACGCTAATGTCAATTTAAAAATCTTCTTTACATCTTAAGCAAAATGTTGAAATAATACTTATGAGAACTGCAATTAAAATCCATTTAAAAAAAAATCTGTCCATAAACTAAAATCTAAACTTTAGAGTTTATAGCATACAGTCTTGAAATGCATAGGCGTCACCACTGCTGCCCCTCTTCGACGCACTTTCTTCCGCAACCTCCAATATTCGCGTATGCATGAATGTCCCGAAGACTCTAAAAGGCACGATCTGGCTCAGTGCAACCCCAACCTTTTTTAAATTGAAACATCGATAGTAGAAAAATCAAGGCAAATTCTTGTATGGAGAAGTCGAACTCTACGAGTCGCCCGGGGCAAACTCTTTTTCCGATACAGCATCGGATGGAAACACCTGGATCCATAAGACGGAAAAAGAGGAATAGGAGAGATTCGTCGGTGTTCGCGCCGCAATGGCTTGGCCAGGGTGTTGCGGGACAAATGTTACGGGTTTCGGTTTCGACGAGGTCGGAATTCCTACGGGTAAGAACTTGCTGCTCGCTCATAAAATGCAAACGGGGAGCAATTTTAAGTTTAGAAGGCCTCTCCATCCTCTCCTCTATTGACTCACACATCTCTCTCTCTCTCTCTCTCTCTCTCTCTCTCTCTCTCTTGCTACATGCACACGAGCATAACTACCTACAGCAAATACATATTACATATACATGTTTACATTCGTGCATGATTTATGTTCACAATTAACCGAAAACAAACCCACAAGTTTTTAAGAAAGCAGGCACAGTAGAAACTCACACATACGAGCGTAAATTTATGTATAAGGTAGAGCGGCGCAAACTTTTGAATGTAAATAAATTTTTCAACTTTTTTTCATTCACAAAGATTACACTCTTTTCCCTATACCCCTGCGGTTCTCCTTTTTTAAACATTTTCCCCGATGGAAAAAATTTTTACAAGTACACCATTTTTCTTGCATTTGCTTGTAAAAAATAAAAAAAACTATAAAGCACAAGTTTCTACAATTCAAAAATGTGTGTAACTTTTTATTAAATTTTTTTTTTAATTTGTTTTAAAAATCTAGAAGGTATTAGAGAAAACTACAGAATTTAACATTTTTCAATTTGGGTGTTTGATGTCATTAAAACACTTTTAATTTTACGTAAATTATGGTAGAAAATTACAAATCTTTACCAAAAATACAAGATTTCACAAAAGATGAAATATTGGGAAATAGTACTTAAAATTATGTTTTACATATTGGTGGTTTGTTGTAGAAATGTACAAATTTAAACAAAAAAATATCAATTTTTACAAACAATACTTTTAGAAGCAAATTACAAATTTTGGCCTTAAAAAAAGAAGTTTTTCAATTTGAAAGCCTCAGTAGTTAAACAAATGTAAACGTTCGATTGAAACTTTACAAACTATTCTTAATTTAAAAATAATTTGAAAAATGAAAGGATCTTAATCATTTCCAAATCCCATTCAAATATTGTTTCAATCTAAAATATCCCATTTTTAACCAATTTAATTCGAAATTTTTTAACTGAGGACATTTTTTAAAAATATTTAGCAATATTTTACTTTTAATTTGATATGAGCAATTATAAATCAAATATTAAAAACTAAACAATTTTAAACTGAATTATTTGAAGAATCGTTAATATTTCAGAGTCTTAAATTAAAACCTTGAACGTTACAATTTTAGTAGTTGTTCTATTTAACAAATTTTTAATATGTAAATGAAATTATTAAATTTTGATGCATAAATAACAATTGAATAATTATCAATTTGGAAAAAATATGAGTTACTTTGAGAGATATTTACAAGTTTTGAGAAGTCCAAACTTAATTTAAAACCGAAAAAGATTTCGAAAAATAAAAAGCTGAATTTAGATTTTTTACGATTTCGAAATAAAATTTTGAAGCTTTTTAAGCATCAAAAAAGGTTTTAAAAAAATAACAAAAATTTCTTGAGTTTGTTGGGAAAATTTAAAATGATTTTTTTATTTTGAAAATTAATTTTAGGAGAATATTTAAAAAGATTGGAATTTTTTTTGGATACTAGATGACAACTGAACAATTATTAATTTGGAAAATAATCGAGTAAGTTTAAAATATATTTCGAAGATTTGAAAAGATTCCAAAATAATTTAAAACGTGAAGATTTCAAAAAAAATTAAAACACAATGTAGATTTTTGAAGATGTCGAACACAAAATTTATAAGCTTTTTAAGCATTTTGTAAGGTTTTTAAATGACTAGAAAATTGGTACCAAAATTCCTAGAAAAACTAACAATAATTTTTTTGTTGAAAAATGAAATTAAAAAGAATATTTAATAAAATTTCAAAAATTTTCAAAAAAGAATCTGGGTGATTTTAAGGTAAATTTTTTTTCCTTTGCAGGATTTTCAAAAAATTGTACGAAAAATTCGAGTTCCACGATAATAAAATTATTAGATTCCTGAAAAATTTTTAAATGATTTTTTTGAACAAATTTTTAAGAGAATATTTCGAAAGATTTGAAAACAAATTTTAATGCATAAATTAATGTCTCTAGCTTAAAATTGCTTAAAATGGTATAATTTTGAAAATTTATAAATGTTTTTAATTCATTCTTCAATTCGTAGCATTGAAAATGATAGCGTGGATTTTTATTTATTTTTTTTTAATATTTTAACTTTACAATGTATAAAAGTTAAAATTTTGCAGTTTAACAGCTTTCAATTGAGAAATTTTCAATTAATTTCAATTAATTAAAATTTTTTCAAGCTTTAATTTTGAGTTTCAGTTTTTATAACTTCAAATGAATTTTAACTTAAATTACCGTGATCAATTCTTTCTCAATTGTGTAATTTTTATTGGCAGTCAAAAAGTTGTTTTTTTTTACCTAGGATGAGAAATATTGAGAACATTGCAATAAAATAATTTTAAATAAATTTTTTTTAAATATTCTACCATTCCTTTAAACTTTAAACATAAAAGCTTTTTTGTAATAACTATCATGTGCACATCCTAATTTAAAATTATAATTTAAAATTATGTAATTGCAATATTCTGGATATTTGTCATCCTAGGTCGAAAAAGAAGAATTTTTTGGCTGAAATCCTATAAATTCCTGTAGATTCTTGTATTTGTAAATTCTTCTAGAAAATTAAAACTACAATAAAATAAAATAATGTAAAAAAAATTGCATTTTTAACTTAAAAGAGAAATTTTTAAACAAGAAGATTAACTTTCAAAGAAAAATATAATTTTCTACCGAAAAAAAATCGATTTTTTTTTAAAATACGTGAATTTTCAACTAAAAATGGAACCGTTAAAGAAATTAATTTTCAACCAAACTGATGGATTTTCAACTAAAAATGATGAATCTTCAACTGGAATAGTTGAATTTTATGCATTTATTTATTCATTCGGATTTTTTTGGTGTGTGTAATAGCATGAAATGTGTAAACATTTGTAGTGGTCCTCAGTCGGCACCAAACCGGTGGTCCTAAGTCGGCACTTTTTGTGTTGCTTTTGTCGTTACTTGTGTGTTATTTTATTTTGTTGTGTTTTAATTTCATGTCACTCTTCTCTTGTTTTTTTTAGTTTGTGTTTTGACTGCATTGCTTGTCTGTGGGGGTTATCCATCCTATAAATAAAGTTTGACAATATTCCACATGTTTTTTTCATTATAATTGGTTTAAATTTGTCCATTTCCTCCTAAATATTACATAACTAGCCCCTTTTCTTACATTCGAGTGGAAAAAATTATGTGCTGACTCAGGACCAGGGGGTGCCGGCTTAGGCCAGCCACGTTGAGAAATGGCAAAAATCGACTTCATCACTTTGCGCTGCATTGTGATTGAAAAAATCACTCCACCTACCTGACCAAATACATTAAAGCGCCATTAACCCCTGTTTCCGACAAAAACTCTTACTGTGCCGACTTAGGACCACTCTCCCCTAGATTAAATTTCCTAAATATGGATCAAAATGAGACTATGGAACAAATATTGCACACTTTTGAACTTGTCTCTCTTTCTCTTTAGTTTATTCTCTACACTCTGCATTCTACAATCTACATCTAACCCCAACCAAGGCAGCCACGGCCGACAATAATGAAATCCATAAATCCGTGGAGCGTAGAGCTCGCTCGGTGGCCACGGCTGAGACCACCTTCTCCATCTCCTCCTTCACCTACTCTACTCTTCCCAGACCTCTCGCTGGCTGAGCCAAAATCTTATTGCCACGGAACATCTTTACGGCTTTGTACACATGTACACAACGAGTGCTAGACACCGGTAATAGGTATTGAGAGGGCCTCCCATAACTGACAGTTACGAGTCTTCCTTGAAGTTACTGGGTTTGAGGGAGGAGTTGCTGAAATCAGAGAATCAACTATTTCGCAATCTTTTACGTGAGGATAAACGTAGGCCTGGTAAAGCGAGCCCTAAATCAGCATTTTGCGCTGATTTACACGCCCTTGCTGCAGAGATAATGGTTCAGTTTCTCCCTTCTTATTGGAGATTCAATCTACGATTTGCTCGATTACTTTGCTGTAGCGTCGCAAGAGGTTGCGGATTAAAGTGCATCGAAGAGGGGCACCAGTGGTGACGCCTATGGATTTGAACACTCCAGACGTGAGCTTACAGACAAATATTTTTTTAAATTATTTCATAAATTTCTCAAACTCCCACCTTAAGGTTTCTTCTCTTTAATGATTGTAAAACTAAATCTGCTTTTCTCTAAACGAATTCTGTTTTAGGGAAAAAGTCAGGGAAATCAAGGAAAAGTCAGGGATTTAAAAAACAAAATTGCAAAAGTCAGGTGGTTTCTATAAAAATTCTATTTCATTTTCCCTGACCAAAGATCAGAGTGTTAACCTTGTAATATTTTTAACATTAAATGTTTAATAAACGAAATATGATTTCAATTTAAAATTAGAAAATTTATTCTTGACATGTATTAAAAGTGCCTCTTACAAAAATTTCCTGACTTTAGCAAGATTTTTTTCAAAATTCCTGACTTTCCTGAATTCCAGGTTTTCCCTGACCTACGGGCCACCCTGTTAAATTTATTTTTGGATACAAGAAACATCTTGAGTAGATTCTCTGAACAATTAAAATTTTTTTTTCCTTATGGGAGAGAACGATTCGAAATATGCAGAACTATTCTAGCTTACTCTATATTTATATATGCCGACGCCTACGGGCGACATGCATTATCGTTTTGATAGATCATACTGACTTACACGTGTCCCCGACTGACTTCATGGGCCAGTGCCAAATTCGAGAAAATCTATGACTCACCTGCAACAGAAAAGACACAAAAAAATTAGTACCTCAAAATCATTACATGAAAATTATAAATAAATTAGGTATCGTACTGAATTCAATTTAAAACGCTTCAATTCTTGAGATTTCGAGTCGAATTTTATTAAATTTTCAAAAAAATAGGTGAATTTTGAACCAAGTAGATGAATTTACAACCAAAAAGATAAAGTTTCCAAAAAGATTAATTTTTTTTTTATCAAAAAGGACAAATTTTTAAATAAGCAGTTACATTTTTAACTGCAAAAGATAAATTTTCAACCAAAAATGGAACAGTTAAAAAAGATTTTAACTTTAAATAAAAAACAATTAAATTCAACAAAAAGACGAATTTTCAACCGAAGAAAAAACAAATTTAAATCTAAAAAAAATACAATAATAAAAAAATGATGAATAATAAAAAATTAATAAAATATGTAATATTTGATATTTCAATAAAAAATACTAATTTTAAATAAAAACAATTAAATTTAACCGAAAAACACGAATTTTCAACAAAATAGTTGAATCGTTAACCAAAAGAGATTAATTATCACAAAAAAATAATTTTCAACCAAAAAAGATGAATTCTGAATTAAAAAAATGTAATATCTGATATTTCAATTAAAAAAGATTTTAATTTTAAATAGAAAACAATTAAATTCCACCAAAAAGACGAATTTTCAACTGAAGAAAAAACAAATTTAAATCTGAAAAAAAAGATAAATAATAAATAATGAAATATTATTAAAATAATAAAATATGTAATATTTGATATTTCAATCAAAAAAGATTAATTTTAAATAAAAAAAAAATTAATTTAACCGAAAAACACGAATTTTCAACAAAATAATTGAATCGTTAACCAAAAGAGATGAATTATAACAAAAAAAAAAATTTCTACAAAAAAAATTGAATTTTCAACCAGAAAATATGAATACGAAGAAAACGGTAATTTTTATCCAAAAAAAGAACGTTTACCTAGAAAAAAAAATATAATTATAGGCTTTTAAACCCGAAAAGATAAATTTTCAACAAAGATTGAATTTTCAGTAAAAAAGGACGAATGTTCTATCCAAAAGACGAATGGTCAATATATTAATTGAATTTTCGATTTAAAAAAGATGACTTTTTAACGAAATAGTAGAATTTTCAACAAATTAATAAAATTTTCAACATAATAGTTGATTTTTTGACCAAACAGCCGGATTTTCAAACAAAAAAGATTTAACCAAAAACAGCTGTATTTTCAACCAAACAGTTGGAATTTTGAATCCAAAAAGATGATTTTTTTTAAGTTGAATTTTTAACAAAGTTTATTTTCAAACAAAAAGAATGAACTTTTAAACCAAAAAAGTTGGACTTTCTTATTGTTTCTATTAATACAATTTGTATTTAAGTGAAAAAAGAGAAAAATGGAAAGTTCATGGAAAATAGGGGGAAAACAAGCATTTAAAAAAAGGGGAAAAGAGTGTGAATTCTGTAATTTGTAGGATTAGCTCTTTATAAAACCTGCTAAAAAATGCAAACAGGGGAAAAAGAAACATTTAAAAAAAGGGGAAAAGGGGAAAGACTGTGAAATCTTGCAATTTGTAGGTTTAGCTCATTTATAAAACCTGCTAAAAAAATGGAAATAGGGGAAAAAGAAACATTTAAAAAAGGGGAAAAGGGGAAAGAGTGTGAATTCTGCAATTTGTAGATTTAACTCGTTTATAAAAACTGCTAAAAAAATGCAAATAGGGGAAAACAAACATTAAAAAAAGGGGGAAAAGGGGAGAGAGTGTGAATTCTGCAATTTGTAGATTTAACTCGTTTATAAAACCTGCCAAAAAATGCAAACTGATCATTCACACGTTTAAAGGATAACCGTTTGGGGTATAAATAACAAAGTTTTGAGAGTTCAAAGCTTCAAAAAAGAGCGAACGAGTGGAAGTGCACGACTCCGGGGAGAAATTTATAGCCATGGTCTACCTGCACATTTCCACGAAACTTTCCCTATTTTTTGTGTCCTCAAGCAGGAAAAATGGGCGTAAAATAAACATTTCCTCCCTTTTACGGATTTTAGTTCATAATAAAAATGGGTAAAATCAGAAAATGAAATTATTGTGAAAAGTGGCATAAATTTTGAAAAATAGTGGCGTAATAGTACACGAATTCAAGAAAACATTCAGAAAAAATTGCATAAATTATATTGATAAAGACAATTTTTTAATGGGCATAGGGTCGATAATCTTTATTTTTGTTCTGCAATTAATTTTTGAAAAATATTTTTTTTTAATTAAAATAATAAAATACTCGGACTTCAAATATGGTTCAATTTGGAAGTTATTTATTTCAGAATTAATAAATTTATAATTTTTTGTTCGAAACTGCCCATTTTTCGTGCAAAACTCGAAAAAAATAGAAAGCGCTATTTTGTTTAAAATTCGCCTTTTTTTGATGAATTCAAATGTTTTTGATTTAAAATTAAAATCTTTTTTGATTAAAATATCAACTTTTACATTTTTTGTTAAAAATTCAAATTTTTTAGTTTAAAATTCAACTAACTGGTTAAAAGTTGAACTGCTGTGTTAAAAATTAATTTTTTTGGTTGAAAATTCATTTCTGTAGTTGAAAATTCGTTTTTTTTCTCGAAAAATCAAATAGTTAAAAATTCATCTATTCGGTTGAAAATGCAATATTTTTTTAGAAATATTAGAAATTTGAAGTATTTTAATTTGAATTTAATATCAATTAATTTTATTTAAAAGAATGTATTTCCCATTTTCTTGAAAAATTTCCTTTAAAAGCGTCTTTGTTTCAAATGTCTTAAATTTCTATTTATGATTTTAAACAAATCAATCGATTCCTTTTAAAAATTTTATTGACTGAAAATTCAACCCTTTTTATGAAAATTTGTCTTTTTCGTTTGAAAATTTATATTTTTGGTAGAAATTTCATATTTTTTTTGGTTAAAAATACAACTGTTTAGTTGAAAATTATTCTGTTTTGGTTGAGGATTCAAATATTTGAAAAATCAACTATTACATTTTTCGTGAAGAATTCAACTTTTTTGGTTAAAAATTTTATTACTTTGTTGAAAGTTTGAAATTTATTTAAAAATTTTATTACTTTGTTGAAAAATCATCCTTTTGGTTGAAAATTATACTGTTTTGTTGAAAATTTATTGAATTTTTTTAATTTGCGTTGAATTGTTTCTCTATTGACTAAAAAATTTTTGTTTGTTGAAAATTCAACGCTTCTGATGAAAATTCATCCTTTTGGTTTGAAAATTCATATTTTTGGTAGAAATTTCAACTTTTTTGGAAAATATTTTTCTTAGTATGTGGAAAATTCGCCTTTTTGGTTCGAAAATTCATTCATTTGGTGGAAAATTAATCTTTTTTTCGTTGAAGATTTATTTTTGAAGATTTTTGTGTGAAAAATTCATCTTTTTTGGTTGAAAATTTTATTACTTTGTTGAAAATTAAAAATTTAATTGAAAATTGAAGAATTTTGTTGAAAATTCGCCTTTTTGGCTTGAAAATTCAAAAATTTGTTTGAATTCTTCTTCTCTTCACTGAAATTTTTTTTCTTGGTTGAAAATTTAACTCTTTTGATGAAAATTCGTCTCTTTGGTTTGAAAATTCATTTTTTGTTGTAGAAATTTCATCTCATTTGGGTAAAAAATACAACTGACTGGTGGAAAATTAATCTGTTTTTCGTTGAAGATTTTTTTGTGAAGAATTAATCTTTTTTGGTTAAAAATTGTATTACTTTATTGAAAATTAAAAATTTAATTAAAAATTGAAGAATTTTGTTGTCTTTTTGGGTTGAAAACTCAACTCTTTTGGTAAAAAATGCAACTTTTGGTTTAAAATTTTTCTATTTTGTTGAAAATTTAAAATATAATTAATTCCTTGTTTTTGATAGAAATTGAAAATTTTCCTTTTTTATTTAAATTCAACTGTTTTTTCATTTAAAATTATAATCTTTTTTCGTTTAAATATCAACTATTACATTTTTTGTAAAGAATCATTCTTTTTCGGTTCAAATTTTATTTCTTTATTGAAAATTTTAATTTTATTAAAAATTGAACAATTTTGTTGAAAAGACAACCTTTTTGGTTGAAAATTTAAAAGTTTTTTTGAAAATTCGTCTTTTCGGCTTGAAAATTCAACTGAATCTAAAAGCTAATGTAAAAGTGAAAGAAAAAGTGGCATTAGCGGCATTTTTTCAAAAATGAAAATGCAACCCAACATTGCTGAAAAATAATAAAAATGGGTAAAAAAATGGAAGGTAAATTGAAGTTTTCATTTTATGTTAAATTGATAGGAAAAGTTATGAGCAACATATTTATGTTTTCCTCTTGAGCGACTTTTCCTGCCGCACTCAACTCGGATGTTACTACTTTACCCCGTCAGTTCGTAAAAGTACAATCGTAAAATCTGCAATAGTCACGTCAAACAATCTTTACTATTTGATGTCGATATTTCCCGTTTCACGACTCTCACACTCGTTCTGTCGAAACTCTTTTCAATCCATGGAAAAAGTTCGCTCATGCCAGTTTTGTGTTGATATTTGAACATGAGCCAGAGCCAGAGAGCAGATACAAATTTCAAATGTAAAGACTTAACTTTCGACCTGAGCAGCCTTCTAAAAAGAGAATCTAGTTCTTATTCCTCGCAGCTTCGATCAACAAAACTCTCGACTTTTCCTCTTCCAAAGTCAAACCCAAGTGCCACGAATGCGAAACAAACACTTGGAAATTCCAGCTCTCGGTCATTACTCGAGGCAAATAAAGATCAGAGAAAAGTTAAGTCACTTCATTACCAGTGAGTTGGTTCAAGAAGTCCTTTCATTTTAACAATTTCTGAAAACGACAACGCACCTTCCCATTTATCGCAGCTTATTCAGCAATTTCTGGTGCACAAGGTAGTAGATGAGCTAGGCGGGTTCTGGATCCATTAGTATTAGTGCGTGTCTGTGTGAGGTGACCTGCGTGCGTTTCTGTGTGAGGTTGACATCGAGACCGTTCCAGAACATTCCTTGATGACGTCACAAAGTCATATTACGCAATTCTGAATTCATGTAACAGGTTCAAGGTTCTTTCTTATCTCAAGCATTTTTAGCGTAAATACTTTCAAGGTTATATTTTGCTTTGTCCTGTCAATTTCTGCTGCGTCATATAGATATTGCAAAAAAAAAAACAAGGATGATTTGTTGCTTCCTTCCAGATAAAATATTTATTTAGTGGGGAAAAAGGTGCAGGTGTACAGATGAAATTTGATCCAGAGGGCTATGCGTGACATCCTGTTTTGGCTATACATTTGATTTATTGCTTCCTTATAGATAACATATTCACCTAAAAATTTCTCTCCTTATTTATTTAGTGCGCAAATAATTCGTGAAAAACATTCTTCTAGAACATTCTTGATGACGTCACCAACGAATGTTCTGGAACGGTCTCGATGTCAACCTCGCACAGACACACGCACACAGGTCACCTCACACAGACACGCACTAATACTAATTTATCCAGAACCCGCCTAGCTCATCTACTCAAGGTCGGATACTTTCCGGACATATCTCGTAACTAACAAGCAAGTTAGAGAATTAGACTGAAATTCCTTGCCAATACTTGGGATTCCAGGAGAGGTCTCAGAGGACATCTAATTGATTGATGTGTCCCTGAAATGAAATTTCTTCCCGCCTTAGCGTTTGCTCCTGAAGCAGAAAGCCGTTGGTAACATTTTCTATCGAATTGACAGTGAGTACTTTGCAGCGAATGCAAATCTCATGGACCATTTGTCAATCCGGGGTACCCCTGTCCAGTCAGTCAGGGGACGCTTTAATCGACAATCATTTACTCTCTGGCTGTGACTCTTCCCCTCACACTTTCCCTCCCTTTTTCACTCCTCTCTCTTTTTCACTCTTTTTTTCTCTCCTTTCATCCTACTCTCCCTATCGCCCACGTTCACCCCCCCCCCCCACCCCCCTTTCCAAATCACCCCACCCACACACAGTGAGTCAGTTCCTCCGGGGTAAAGCGGCTGTCACAGTAAAGCACCATCTGTTGATACCCTCCTCACTCCGACCTCTGTCCACTGCGATCGGAGATTGATATTTGCGCCAATCTGCATATATCTGCCGACGCAGCACATTTTTTTCATACTTTATTTCTACAACCTGAATTTCGACGGGTTGACTGTACCACTTCGGTGTACACCAACACCAGGAGCGAAACTGTGAAAGCCCTCAAGCCAAACCAAATGTGAGTGTAGCAAAAAATATGAGACTTTAATAGTTTTTTTTTTTAACGGGAAATGTCGAACGTGAAAGGAAATTAGGTTAAAGCTAGATTTAAAAAAAAGGTTGAGCGAGGATTTTCAGTAGGCTTCCCTTTTTTCGGGATAAACGTGATTTAAAAAGACTTTTACTAACGTAACCAAATGATGGATCGTCCATTAACTACGCTACCAATTTTAGGCTACCCCCCCCCCCCCAGAAAAAAAATATAACGATGAAGAAATAAATTCTTTCAAATTAAATTAACGTAAATACGATATTAAATGCAATATGAAACACTTTACATTCCTATAATATTTCAGGTCATAAACGAAAAAGACGAATTTTCAACAAAATAGATGAATTTTCTACCACATAGTTGAATTTTCAACTTATAAAAGAAAAATGAACCAAAGAGGTTAATCTTTAAAAGATATTAATTTTTAACAAACTAGTTCAACTTGCAACCAAGTAGATGAATTTTCCACTAGAAAACATGAATTTTTAATCAAATAGTTAAATTTTCAAACAAAAAGATGAATTTTCCAGCAAGAAGATTATTGTTCATCCAAAAACACGAATTTTCAACAAAATACATTAACTTGTAACAGAATTCTTGAATTTTAAAGCCAAAAGGGCGAATTATTTACAAAACGTTAGAAATTTTCAACCCAAAAATATAAATTTTAACAAAAAATATTAATTTTCTACCAAAAACTTAAATTTTTATTTAAAAAATAGTTTAATTTTGAACCAAATAGTTAAATTAAAACCAAAAATTTGAATTTTTAACAAAAAAGTTAATTTTCAACCGAATAGTTTAATTTTCTAACAATATTCAAAAAAATTGTCGTATTTTAAACCCAAAAGAACGAATTATCTACAAAACGGTTAAATTTTCAACCCAAAAAAATGATTTTTTAAGAGAAACTTTAGCTTTCTACCAAAAAGTGAAATTTTTATAAAAATAGTATAAGTTTTAACAAAAAAGTTAGTTTTCGACCGAATAGTTTAATTTTTTACCAAATTCTTGAATCCTTATCCAAAGTAAAATAATTTGGACCCAAACAGTTGCATTTTTAATAAAAAAGGATGAATTTTCAACTAGAAAAGATCAATTTTCAATAAAAAAATATAAATTTTCAAACAAAAATGGAATATTGTTAAAGAAATTCTCAAACAAAACAAAAAAACGAATTTTCAACTAAACAGTTAGATTTTCAACAAAAGAGATGAATTTTCAACAGAAGAGTTCAATCACAAAGATAATTTTTTTAACCCAGAAAGATTAAATCAGAATCTTAAAAAAAATTATTATCTTGAAACCTTTTAAAATCCTTGATAAGCTTCAAAATTTTATTTAAAAATCTTCGAAAATCTACATTTTGTTTAATATTTTATGGAATTTTAATTATTTTTTGAATTTTTTCAAAACTTTTTAATATCTTTTAAAATGATTCGAATTTTTCCCTAAAATTTCAATAAATCCTGCAAAATTAAAAAAAATGCCTAAAATCTTCCACATTATTTTTTACAATTTTGGAAATCTTTTGCAATATTCTCTTAAAATGAATTTTCCCAAATAAAAAATTATTTTTACATTTCCTAAGAATCTTAATAAACAATTGTTATTCTTTTAAAACCTTTTAAAGTGCTTAAAAAGCTTCCAGATTTTATTTCTAAATCTTCAAAAATCTATATTTTGTTTTAAATTTTTTGAAATCTTTTCAATTTTTAAATCATTTTTGAAATTTTTCCAAAACATCTCAATATCTTTTAAACTTAGTCGATCTTTTTCTGAATTGATAATTCTTCAATTGGTACTCATCAAAATGTTGTTTTGAAATCTTTTTAAATATTCTGCTAAAATAAAATTTTCTTAATTAAAAATTTTGAAGATCATTTTTAATTTTCCTATGGATCTTAGTCAAATTTTTTATTCTTTTGAAACCTTTCAAACTGCTTAGACACTCGGTTGATGAGCGAATTATCTTTGCAATAAAATAGTTACAAGATACTGGGATCATCTGGCTTGTAAATGAACATCTAAAAAAGGTACATCAGGACCGCAAGTGACTGGCAGCAACTGCGTAAATTATTAATTAATCCTACAGAAATTCCCAAAACTTCACTATAAGGCGTTAACTCTAAAATTCTCCAGTTTGAAACACTTTTCTTCTGGTGGCTTCATTTTCTACTTTTTCCCTGAAAGGCAACTGTTTACACTTGCTATTAGCGCCATAACAACCTGTTGTTAATGATGCAGTACATTTTAGATGATGAAATTGAGAAAGTTGTCAATGTAGCGGCTTCGTATTAATTGACGTCAACTGAAATTGAAAAGCCCGAGCTTGAAAGTGATATTTAACGGTTTGATGTGGAAGCTCGGAGAGTGAAATTGATTCAAAAGGGAAGATACTTTTGTAGAGAAATCATTGGACACGCCGGCCGACATTTCCAATCAGGAGTATTAAAGCTCATTCATGCAAGCTCGACCATGTTTATATGAGCCTATCAGTCCGGCACCGTTCATTATATTCATTATCAAATATTTCAACACACAGTTACACATCCACCTGCCATCAACCGACAACTTCAGAATATTTTCGATTAAATGCTTTCAGCGATTCAGTCCAAGCCGCATGAAAAATATTATTCGTTCATGGAGAACATTCTCTACAACTCTATTGTTTCCAATTTTTAAGTAATTTTTTCCATGACTGAAATCTTCTAGAAACTTAGCACCACCTGTAGTGGTTCATGTCCGTGCTAAGTTTCTAGAACATTCCTGATGACGTCACAGAATAATATTGCGCAATTCTGAATTCATGTAAAGAGTTTCAAGGTTATTTCTTGACATAAGAAGTAACCTTGAAGCTGTTTACATGAATTCAGGATTGCGCAATATTATTATGTGACGTCCTCAGGAATGTTTTAGAAGTTTAACACGGACATGCACCACTGCAGGTTAGAAGCTACTCGATGTCAGTAAAGTAGGAATTTATCATTAGAACGCTGCCTGCCGTTCTAATTGCGTGGTAACAAGTAATTATATGGTTGTCGAATCCAACAAACCATTTTCTGAATGATTACATAACGTGCTCTCTTCAAACAAGGTTATTACACTGGAACCTGGATTTCAACAAACTGGATTTGTGCCTTCCGAGAACTGATGCCGCGCGGCATCAGGTATGTTTACGTTAGGACTCCCTGGATTCGATTCGAAGGCCAGAACCGAAACTGTGCCCAAATCCAGGTTCCAGTAAAGAAAGAAGAAAAGAGTATAGTGGTAACAGTGCGCTGATGATCGGGGATTGTCTGCCATCACCATGATGGTTGCACAAGGGTCAGAGGTACGATCTCGTCCTGGAACAAGTATCAGGACGAGTCGTGTATCGCCCATAATCATGAAGAGCCATCGAATAGCAAAAAAAGAGAGAAGGGTGTGAGTAGTCCGAATTTTGATGCACGGGAAGCGGAAGGGAAGTCCCACGAGGGCTGAAGGGCGTTATTAAAAAGGTTCACGGTTAGGGGTCTAGTAGTTTTCGGAAGCAATATGCGGCTGTTTGCTCGTTCCAACGGGCCGCGACGTTCCACGGGGAGGTCAAGGGGCAGGCGCACCACCAACCCCCCTAATTCAACCGTCAACCCTCAACCACCAACCCCCAATCTCCAGCCGCCACTCGGAGACGTTATTATATCCACGCTGAGCGCCTCCTTCGCGATGAGTTTCTGCTTTTGCCAACTGGCTCTAGACATCTTGAGAAACCGTGACGTATTTTCCGACAGATACGAACTTGTGACCTTCGCCTGGAAAATGCTTTTCCTATTCTGAAGCAATCAAATGACGTTCTGCTTACTCGCAAACATCTCGGAAAGGATGGTCGTTTTATTACTAGCTTTTGTAATTAAAGTTTTACAACTGTTAGCTGCTGTTAATGATGTTAGCTGATTAAGGATTAGCCTCTATATTCCATAAAAAGGTATACGTTGAGAAATGACTGAATCGGATAACAAAGACCCAAATTTTCTACACATTGAGACTTTCTAGAACTGTCAACTAAATAGTTTAACTTTAAAAGTTCAAGTTTGTCAAAAGTCATTTGATAAACACATCAAATGTGTTTTCACCAAACCTGTTTTTAAAAATGTCGATTTTTCATGTTCACCAGACATTCAACTGTTATTTTGGTTTTTGAAATTCCAATAACCAGAGAAAACGCATTAGAAGTAGGGAAGTAGAGACCATAAAACAAAGCCGATGGAAAAACTTTCAGCAATTTTCGAAGCCAATTCTGAAATACGACCTTGATCGTCACTGAGAAAAACGTAAATCTGTCAAAGTTTTCGTACCACGTAAATTCTATTATAGAGCAGAGTATTTTCAGCTTAAACAAATATTTTTTAAATTCCTGAGTTTCTAAATATCAAGGTCCCTAAAGTTATATTTGGTTTAGTTTAAAAATCGACTTTCCGAACATTCAAAGCTGTAGGACAAGCCATGAGCTAATTTACATAAAAGTTTTACATGTTGCGATGAAAAGCTGGAAGTAAGTTTTTAAGAGGGAGAATTACTTTCTCTAGTTGGCAAAATTCAATTTGAGAGTCAAGTTTTAATTCGACCTAAGCTCCTCCTAATTCAGTGTTTAATCGTCAAATTTTCCATTGTAAAAGTTTCTTTAAGCTTGAACTTTAGCTTTGATTTGAATATTAGAAAAACATGTACACTAATGGTGGAAATCTGTACGCCTGTTTTTCGAGCTGTCCATTTTTCAAAAAGATATTGAATAATTTTCGAAATTGGAATAACTCTGAAAATAGTTAACATTAAATTTAAACATTATGTTAAATATTAAATCGTGTCGACTACTGGTCTATTATTTTTGGAGAAGCCGTTCTGATACAAAGTCCATCTTTTCTAGTTAAAAATGCAACTGCTTGCTTCATGTCCGTCCTAAGCTTTTAGAACGTTCTCGGAGGATCCTGATGACGTCACAGAATAAAATTGTGCAATTTTGAGAGCCGAATTTACGTAAACAGCTTCAAAGTTATTTACTATGAGAAAAACAAGGACGATTTATTGTTTTCTTATAGATAAACATTTTCAACTGAATTTTTATCTATAAGGAAGCAACAAATCATCCATGTTTTTCTCACAGTAAATAACCTTGAAGCTGTTTACGCAAATTCGGCTCTCAAAATTGCGCAATATTATTCTGTAACGTCATCAGGACTCTCCGAGAACGTTCTAGAAGCTTAGCACGAGCACAAACCACTACAGCTATAGAATCTTCTCGATGTCGGTAAAGTAGGAATCTTGGTCCAGAAACCCCTTTGCCTATCTACTTTTACTAAATTTTACTGAAACTTGAGCACTCTTTAAAAAAATGTATCGCTTTCGCAACGGTTATTGCTCCGAGTGAAATGTCTCGATAGGCATGATACAAAAAAAAAATGAAAGTTATTTTACGAAGCAGGTTTGAAATGATTTATGGCTAACACTCTGCGGGTGCCTCACGAAACATAGGGAGTTTACATGTAAGTTTAAAAGCCATCGAATGAGAATTTAAGGGAGAAAGAAAGTATTCATCTCGAGTTAGCGACTTTGTGGATCGATGAATCGTCGACTCTCTAATATAAAAAACATTACCTCTGAATGTTTTTTCATTAGCTATGAAATCCTCCATTTAGCGGAGCGAAAATCCTTTTAGCTCAGGATAAAATGGTGATTCTTGAATCAAATATTTGAAGATCAAGAATTTTTTGTTCGAAATCTTCAAAAATCTACATTTTGTTTAAAAAAATGTGAAATCTTTACAAGTTTTAAATTATTTTTGAATCTTTCCAAAATTTCTAAATATCACTTAAAACTTGATCGAATTTTTTAGACAATTTTGCTTTATCGTTTCTATTCTTTTTCGAGATTTTAGGAAATCATTTGAAAGGTTTTAAAATCTTTTTCAAACTTCTCTCAGAATTCATTGTTCAAAATAAAATTTGTTTGAAATTTTCCAATGAATCTTATGAATTTTTTGTATTCTCTTAAAACCTTTCAACTTTCTGAAAACGCTTCTACATTTTTTTTTGAAATCTTCAAAAATCCATATTTAGTTCAAATCTTTTTAAAACCTTTTCTAAATTATTTTTTAAAAAAGACGAATTTTCTACAAAATAGTTGAATTTTCAACCAAATGGATGAATTTTATACAAAAAAAAAATTAATTTTTTACCAAAAGGAAGATTTTTCAACGAAATAGTTACATTTTCAAAAGAGATCAATTTTCAATTAAATGATGAATCTTCAACAACAACAAAAATAATTATTAACAAAGTGGTTCAACTTTGAACCAAGTAGTTTAATTTTTAATCAAAAAATATAATAGTCAATATTTCAAGTAAAACAGATTTTAATTTTACATAAAAAACGAGTTACATTCGTAAAAAAAATAGATGAACAAAAAGATAGAAGCCAAAAAAATGAATTTTCTACCAAGAATTTTAATTTCTACCAAAAAAGACGAATTTTCAATCAAAAATGCAGAAGTTACATTTTCAAGTGAAAAAATTAATTTTCAACGAAAAAAGACTTATTTTCAACCAGATATGAATGTTAAAACAAAAAAGAATTGCTGCCAAATTATAATTGAATTTAAACAAAAAATACGAATTTTCAACAAAATTGTTGAATTCTCAACCAAAACAGATTAATTTTCAACCAAACAATCGCATTTTCAACCAAAAAGCTTAAATTTCTCTCGAATTATTCCTTAAATTTTCAAAAGTCTTTTAAAATCAAGAAACTGCCTCATTATCCGGAAGATTTTGTTTTTGACATTTCGTTTAAAATGTTTTTAAATTTTAAATTATTTTTTAATCTTTTCTAAACTTTTAAACCTTATAAATATCTTTAAAAATGATTCGTATTTTTCCACATTTTTTAATTCTGTATAATAAAAAAATTGCTTTAGAATCTTCCGGATTCATTTTGGACAATTTTGGAAATATTCTGAAATTTTCTAAAATATTCTTTTGAAATTATTTTTTCAATTAAAAAATCATTTTAAACTTTCAAGAAAATTTTCTTATTCTCTTAAAACCTTTCAAAATTCTGAAGAAGCTTCTAAACTCTTTGTTCGAAATCTTCCACAATCTACATTTTGTTTAAAATTTTTTTAAACCTTTTAAAGTTTTAAATTATTTGCGAACCCTTTTAAAACTTCTAAATATCTTTCAAACTTAATTGAATTTTTTCTAAACTTTTTCAATCTTCAAAAATTGAGAAATTTTGCTTTAAAATCTTCTACATTCGTTAGAAAAATTGTACAAACCTTACATTTTATTTGAAATGTTTCAAAATCTTCTCAAGATTTAAATTATTTTCGAATATTTTCAAAACTTCTAAATATTTTTCGAAATAATTCAGTTTCTCATTTTGATTGGCCAGCCACTGACGCGGGCGAGACCGTACAAGGACAGTAGTGGGAGAAGTAGTGACTTCGGCACTTGGAATATCCGAGCGTGCGAAACTTGGGATAAGTAAGCCTTGGAATAAATGAGCCTTATAATAAGTGAGAGTTCACTGTATTCAATTTCCGAAAGATTGAAACTTTTTCTCATTCCCTGGGGTATAAATGAAAGAGTTTTGGTTGATCTCAACTCAGTTCAAGATTGCTGAGACGAAGGTAGAAGTTTTTTGTATTTTGGTGCCTTGGGCAAAAATTCGCGAGCGATTCAGAGAGAAACGACTCGAGAGAAATAAACTTATTACGTGGCCGAGGGGCGATGGAAAAAGTGCTCTAATATCAGCTCTGTAGTGCAGTTGATAAGAGAGAAGAATAATAAAAAAAAAATAAAATAAAAAAAATAAAAAAAGAGGAAGGTTCACATATCCACATTATAGACTATATACACATAAGTACGTGCTCTTATACCATTCCCTCTTTTTTTCATCCCTCTTCTCTCACTCTTGTTCACTTCTCTTATCGACTTTTCTTTTTTTTTTTTTGGTCCAAAGGCCAGGACAATGGGATGCTCTCGAAGGATCGAGGAGACTGGACCACAAGGAAGCTTTAGGTTTGGAATGTGAGCACGAGTGTGAGTGGAAAATCGTTCAAGCGTTTCGTACAATGTTTTCAAGAATCCCCAATAGTTTCCTCGTGAGTGAAAAAAAACCTCAGGGATATTTTACTAGAGCCGGAGTTATTTTTATGGGGGGAAAATGTATCATTTTTGAGGTGATTTTTGCTGATGAGGGTATAATGCTTGTCCAGACTTCACAGCCTTAAATACTCTAGAAACAAGGGAAACAGGGTGATTTTCCACCAAAAAAAGAAGAAAATTCTTTTAAATAAAATTTTTGTTCAAGCTAAAAAGTCAAATATGGTAGACAACAGTTTGTTTTAAATTATATTAAATTTTCAACTAAAGAGGCGAATATTTGGAAAAAAAAATAATTTTCAACAAAATATTAAATTTTTCAAACAGAGAGATGAATTTTCAACTAAAATGATGAGTAAAAAAAATTGGCAGAAAAAATGTAATAGTTGATGTTTCGACCAAAAAAAATTCTATTTCCAACAAAATAGTTGCATCCTTATCCAAAAGGGATTAATTTTTAGCAAAAAGTTTGAATTTTCGACCAAGCGATGATTTTTTAACAAAATAGGTGAATTTTCAACAAAAGAGGCGAATATTTGAAGAAAAAAAAAACTAATTTTAAACAAAATATTAAAATTTTCAAACAAAGAGAAGAATTTTCAACTAAAATAATGAATATTAAAAAAAAATTGGCAAAAAAATGTAATAGTTCATATTTCAACCAAGAAAAATTCTATTT